>NEWO01000319.1:0-18281 GCA_003013225.1 Phalaenopsis aphrodite
CTATTTATTTGCATCCAACCCCCATGAACTTCACCATCCATGGAATTTGAATGTGGTTCCACTTTGTTGAGAATTACACCGCCCTCTCGGGTCTTAATGCAATTACAACAAATTTTAACACTACAACTGACCTTTATTATAATGTAAATGAAGTGCAAGTAAAAACCATCACATTTATAATCAAAACTTCTTCAAGCATGCATTCTAAAATCCAAAACATGAATCCTACTTAATGTAAAAAAAAAGCAAAAGGAAAATAATGACATAATTCTCTCATGCCACTATTTCCTAAGAAGAAGAAAGAGTAAGAGAAACACATCACAAAACACGAAAAAAACATAACAAAAAAACTTCATTACATCAAAGCAAATCCACTAGATAAGTGTTTACAAAATCATAAGATAATGAAGAACACAATACTTAGTTTTTTTCCCTTGAAAGAAAGATGAAAATATCTCCCATAAAGTCTCCCGCCGATCCATGCAATGCTAGAACATTCCCTTACAAATTATATCAAAATCCCCTCACCAATCTCTCCAAAAAAAGGTAGAAAAATACATTTCTACTTCTATTCTAAAATCACTAAACATTCTCCTTATTTTTTCACTCACACAAACCCTCTCACACACACACGCATGCATATGAGAGGTGCCAAGCCCTCTTTTTTAAAGAGACACAAATTCCCTCCTTTTTTCCAAGAGACAAATCTATTCATCCAAAGGACATGTCTCTTCATTCAAAAGCCTTATCCGAGTGTCTAGATTCATTGAATTGTTTCATGGGGTGTTTGAATCACTTGGGAGCCTTTTAGAACATAAAAAACCACCAAAAATCGATACATGACCGTCCCAGGCGCTGTTGGTTCCATTTTAGGTGTTGTCGGTGCCGTTTTCTCATCATTTTCTGCTCTTCAGCGCTGCCAGCGCCCACCCTGCGCTGCTCCACTATTTTGCTCCGTTTAGCTTCATTTTAGTTGCGTTGCATTCCTAACAGATAGACCTACAAAATAATCATAAAAACAACTTTTCTTTAAAGTGTATTTTCATTCAAAAATGTGTGAGAAGTGTAAATGAGATTAAGCATAGAAAGTCATATCAAAATGTGCGAGGAAAAAATTTTCTTTCTTGCTCGCTTTTGCTTCAAATTGCATCGTTTTTACTTCTTTTTCTCCAAAACTCCATTTCTTGTCCCTGGAATAAAAAATTTACAAAATACCTTCCTTTAGAGTGTAATATCATTAAAAATCATTGCAATTAGGCATTAGAATCATCTGAAAAATTGAACATTTTTTAGGCGTATCAACCATATATGAGGACACCTTTAGAAGTCATAAGCTTATGCCAGAATATGGGTTTTATAGTATGGGAAATTTGGTAGAGAAAAAACTTATAAATTGTAGTTGGGCTCAATTATTTTCCAAGCTTGACTCAGTGGTTGTCCTTATGGTCTTTGAATTCATGTTCAATGTCCATAAACACATGGATTATTGGGCTTTTGTAAGGGAAATTTAGGTCTTCTTTGATTACTCCACCATCAATTTGGTATACGACTTGATCAGATATGCCACTAATGATTATACCTAATTCTTGCATAATGAGCCCAACTTTCATGCAGTTTTGCATTCTTTCATGCATGTGAACTTCCATGCTTAGTGGAAATGAGAAGCAAAACTTCTTAATTTTTTCACTTGTACCCTCACCCTTGAATCCAAAGCTTGACATATATTCATTTCCATTAGGGTCTTATCAAGCTCACTTGTGAGCGAGGTGACCTGAGAGCACACATCGCTAGATTATGTGATCCAAAGAGCTTTGATTAAAGTTGACAATATTATTGTAAGCTCAATCCTCTATGTAGCTGGTGATAGTATGCCCGTCAAGATTAGGCACTCAACATTGATTTATGCACTGTGCAAGATATTCAGTATTAAGGAAGAAAATAAAGAGGGGTGGATCTCCGATAATGGTGCTATCACAAAAAGATAGCATCCAATCCTTTAAGGGCTCCAAGGAAACACCTTCTCTCTTTCTACAACATATTCTTCTCACCCCTGCTTCATGGTTCAATAGATCCAAGAGCATCAGAGGTCCATCACCACGCTCAATAAACATGTTAATAATTTATAGTATCAACACAATCATTTTTTTTAGAAATCTCAAAAGTTTGACTGGCAAGCCCATGTATTTGGGCAATACTTTGATGGAGATCTTCGTAGTTTCCTTGTTCTTCCTTCATACACATTTTTTTTGAGACTGTGCTAAGCGAAATAGCAAATAGTTGATGAAAAAGATGATGATAATGGCTTAGATGGTATGAAGTGGAGTAATAGGTTTCCCATTTCACTCATTTCATTTTTATTCCTTACCAATGTATTTTTTCTATTTAGAGACTTGTTTTATTTAATTTTTCTTTCAAAATCTATCTATGAACTTCTTTATTTCAATGGAAATCCCACTTTTTCACTTTAATCTAAATGTTTGAGCTTTTCCAAATTATTTTAGAATGTGTCCAAATACTTTTAATGGGTGTTAAAAATGCCAAGATTTGGTTTTGCATTGTGGCGCCAAAAAGTAGAGCCTATGCCCCATAGAGCTAGCATCACAAGCTTGCCTTATAATTTTGTTGTCCTCACTTTTGGTTGAGGTCTAGTTCTTTCTTTTTAGTAGCCCGGGGTCTAGCCACAGGACTTTCCTGTTGAATACTCCTAGAGGACCAAAAAATAAACCCTCACCATTAGAAATTCTACACTCTTCTCTGCTCAACTTGAAGTTCCACATGTTGATCCTGACCTCTAGCACTTAATAGGTGGGGTTAGTATGGAGGAGCTCAAGGGGAGTCTCCTATAGGATGGTCAAACCTTAGGACTAACCCTGGGTGATCTATTTTTGGTTAGGCTAGCCTGCATACACCTTCTGACATACCCCAAAACCCTAAGACCCCTTTAGTTTGGTCTCCTGACTCCTTTTCGGAAGCTCATGAGAACGGACACAAACCCCTAGTCCTTGGCTAAGAGGGTTAGGACCAACATATTGAACATTCAAATTGAGTCCTCATATGGATCTTATTGTTTGGCAAGGCTTCATGACTTACTTGCCCATTCTAGCCCAAAATCACCAAATTACCAAAATACCCGTACAACCCTAATTTTTGCTAAAAAATTCAAAATTACCCAAAATATCCAAATTTTTCCAAAAGTCATTTCAAACCACTCAAAAATACCTAAATTGACCACAATTCACCAAAATCACCAAATTTTCAAAATACCCCCCAAAATTGCCAAAAATTACAAAAATGGCCCTCACGACCCAAAGTTCTAAAAAAATTCCAACTATTCTAAAAAATTCCAAAATTATCCCAAATATTCCCAATTTCAATTTTTAACCATCACATTGACCCAATTTGACCAATTTTACCTAATTTGACCAAAAGACCCAATTTGCACTTAAAGCCCAATTTGCCCAAATTAACCCCAATCTTGGCCCAATTGGCCTAAATCTTGCCCAATTTCAATTTCAAATAAACATTTAGTACCCCAAATCCCAGTATAAACAAAATTTAAGCCCAATTTGACCCAATTTCAAGGCCAATTTCACTCAAATAAAAAAAACCCAATTTTGACCATAGGCCTAAATCCACCAAATTGACCATCCAATTCAATTCAAAATCACTTGAAATCCTTTCTAAACTCTTCATGAAATCTTACTATACCAAATTAAACATTTAATTAGCTCAAATTTTAACCCAAATTCAATCTCAATTTTAAAAGCCTAAGTCTTTACGTCATTCAAAAAGCCCAATTTCAATCAAAAGCCCATATGATGATTTTCCTCCCCATCATCCCTTTAATCAAAATCATTCCCTAAGTTTTAAATCCATAATCAAATAATTCCAAATAAAGCATCATGACAAACATCACCAAAATATCTCATAAAATTTAAAATCCTTTTTTATGCAAATTGACCAAGCTAAGGACAAGCCATGAAGCTACTCCCAAGCCATAGGTGAGCCATGCCACATCACCATACTATTAATGGCAAGGAGACAAACCACTTTAAAATGTCCTTAAGATCCTCTTTAACCCACTTCATGAAACACCCAAACCTCACGCTTATTGAAAATCACTTGGATAGGGACCTCACCATGCTAACCCAGCTGAGCATCTGATTTCCCTTAGCATCCAAACCCTCATCGGTGAGTGAAACCAACCCCAAACCATGACTTGACCCAAAATAGCTCTTCCCTCATTCCATTTAGGTTCAATGCTTTTACACATGGCCAACCCCAGTTGACTTCACCAAAACCAAGCCTTGACCTCCCTGAGTTAGATGATGACCTGAGTCTGGCTAGCCGGTCACCTTGGCTGCCGGAAAACCCAAATCCAAAAGCTCTCCCTTGACTAAAAACAAAAATTAAACCCATCCAAGATATCTCATACCAATTTGATTATTGTACATTGCTGCTCTCCACATCAGAAACCAGAGCCACTCAATGGCTGGCCTAATTGCAGCCTCCAAGCCCCTCTATTTAAACACACCCTCCATGATCAAGGGGGTAGAGCTTGAAATTCCTTAGAGAGACTCTGCCAAATTGCTCTTAGAGCTTCTTCAAGACCTCTTGAGTTTAACTCAACCATCCTCAAGCCCTCAAACCCACTACTTGAGCTCAATTTTGGAGCTAAAAATCAAGCCCAAAACAGGACACCCTCTAGACTCCACCAAATCCAAATTAATTGCACCACACTATCTCCTGAGTCAGAGAGGAAGATCCCTCACAAAAGACCCATCACCAGACCACCTTATGGTGGATTTTGATCGAACCCCTAAATTGGCCTTGGTCGATTTCATACCTACGCATTTCACCGTGGCTTGAGGCTTCTTTGAGGATCTCTTTGGACTCAAAGCAAGCTTTTGGAAGCACCCAATCGGGGCCACACCTCTTGGGCAATGGTGTTCAACCCTAACCATAAACCAAGCTTCATTTGATTCTCCATTCTCATAGACTCAATTTAAGGCTTGATTAACTTTATGAATATGTTCTCCTAGTCAAGACAAGTGATAGGAACATACCTCACTTAACTTAGTTAAGTATTGAGCAAGATATTAAGGCTAGAAGTTGGACGGTTCACAGGTTGAGGGACTTGTGGACGATGATAGAGAGCTGATCGCGTGTGTATCGAATGGATGACTGAGATTGCATTGGATAAAGTCTCGGTGCATGTATAGTGGGTTGAATCAGCTGGTGACACCAAACCAGAAGTTGATTCGTGGGCGGTTCAGAGCTGTCTAGGATGCGCTGGCGCTGAGCTAGATAAGTAGATAAATCAGGATTTTCTTGATTGATTTAAATACCAAAAGTTAGAAAATCCATATCTTGGTGTAGGAAAATCACAAAAATAAAATAAAAATATATTATTGCTCAGTGAATAGAGGAGAACAATGTGAAAATGGTTTCAGGCTCATTTGATGCATGTATGCTTTTTAATTAATTAAATGATGTTTTTATTATTTGGATTTTCTATTTGCATAGACATTTGGACCATGGGGCATTTGATGTCTCTGTTGTTTAGTATCTCTCCTGATTTTTTCAAGGTCAGACAACATTTCTAACTAGAGATATCTAATTTGCAAGTTAATGGTCCCTGTTTTGGTATGAAAATTATATTAATTAAAACACTCATCAGAAAAATATGAAATTTATTTTGGTAGGTTCATTGTGGTCAGAAGACCCTAAAAAAATATAAACTTGATTTAACTTAATAATAAAATCCCTAATTGTCACCACCCCTAAAAATCAATAAAAATTATTTTGCAGTAATTATAAATGTAAATGACTTAAAAATCATTCTCCACTATAATTTAACATTAGAGGAGTTCCCCATAAAAAATTCAAGTCAATTAGAGTTAATTTGACCACTCAAATGAATTTGCATTTTTGGCATTAAAATAATTATAATGACTTAAAATATAACTTAAAAAATCACCAAATTGGTCTTGAAAGCTCCTTATGACTAGAGGATTCTATGAAAAATGAAATTAGAATTAAAATAAATAATTCATTTTTCAGCTATTTTTGAGCATTTAAATAATTAAAAAATTAATTAAAAATTATAAAAATTGCAAAATTGTAAAAACACACTAAAATATCACATTTCACTTTTGAATCACTTGGAACTAATTAAAATAATTTTCCTAATTTTCTAAGTCAAAATATTAATTTAAAGGCTCAAAATGAAATTTCTTCAATTTCCTAGTAAAATAATTCTAATAATTAAAATATAAATAAAAAAAATATGAAATTTATTTCTTTGGGTTTCCTAAACTTATAGAGATTTAATAAAAATATAAAACTTAATTTCCTACTATAATAATATTTTATATTTAATTAATCCTAAAAAAACAAATAATTATAATCTTTAAATTAAACCTCTAAAAATTATGAAATTTGGTCCAATTGGTACTATGACCTAGGTAAACCTCCATTAATTTTCTCAAGTACAACATTTTTGTTTTGGTTGAGTTATTAAATTTTCATTAAAAGTCTGTATTTTTGCATTAAAAATAATTATAAAATTAAATAAATTCAGAAAAATCACATTTTATGCTTTCATGTTTTAATTAACCCATGAGTGAGGTAACATACAATTTTTAAGTCATTTGAGTTCAATTTAATGAATTATAGGGTGTTAACGCCTTAGGGGCAAAAAGGATAATTTTGGAACTTAAGGCTTAATCAATATTTAGGCTCAATTAAAATGAGAAATGAACAAAAAATAATCTTAATTAATATGTTTTGATGATTTAAATAAGAAAAGGATAAATCGTAGCAACCAATCTCATTTTGGTCTTATAAAGGGTAAATTTGTAATTTATTAAAATTAAGAAAATTTGGAAGAATATTTAAATAGGAAAGATATTAAGGTGAAGGGTTCAATTTTGGAAGATCATAACTTACTGATTTTAAACCCTAATTTATGGTGTATGATTAATGATAATGATTAAGAATATAAACACTTAAAATCATTTTCTTAAAATTACAAATATACCCATTACGCTTTTAAGGGCTTAGTAGTGAGTCAAGCTTAATTAATTTTTTTTGTTTAATGAGGTTTAAAAAATAACCTATAACTAATTTAAAACCTTTTAAAACACTACAAGCTCATCTTTAAATTCAAAGTGCTAAGTTTCTTAATTAGGCCAAATTCCTCCTAATGGTCTTTACCTATATAATTTATAAATAAAACATCAAGTGAATAATTACACCATCCTTAGGGTTGGATTGAACATCATTTCATTGAGCGTGTTATTAAGAAACCTATTGAGTTTGAATGAACTCGAGACTTTTTCAAGAGATTGTGAGATGCCTGAGGATAAAGATGAGTCCCTTTTCTTTGTCTGATCTCCTTGAAAAGTCCTATCCTTTAAAATTCTTGAAGATAATATCCTGTAATTTAAATCGAGATTTTTCTTAAGTAACTTTGGTTATCTAAGACGTAATTAACTATAAGGGCTTGCCTTTATAAGAAACATCTAAAAAACCCAGCTTAATATAAATCCTATTAACTTTTCATGTTAAATAGAAAAATTTATCGGTCAACATAAAAAAAGTGGTTTCACAGACCCAACGGATGACATATAATCTTTAGCTTATTTAATTGAGCCTTACCACTAAGTAATGTGTTTATCCCTCGGGATAGATACATTTCTTGCGATATTTGGCTCATTTATTTAAAGTACTGGGAATATGAGATTGATTCGGTCTTGTATTTTCAAAATTTAAANNNATTTTGGAAGATCATAACTTACTGATTTTAAACCCCAATTTATGGTGTATGATTAATGATAATGATTAAGAGCATAAACACCTAAAAATCATTTTCTTAAAAATACAAATATACCCGTTACACTTTTAAGGGCTTAGTAGTGAGTCAAGCTTAATTAAATTATTTTTTATTTAATGAGGTTTAGAAAATAACCTATAACTAATTTAAAACCTTTTAAAACACTACAAGCCCATCTTTAAATTCAAAGTGCTAAGTTTCTTAATTAGGCCAAATTCCTCCTAATGATCTTTACCTATATAATTTATAAATAAAACATCAAGTGAATAATTACACCATCCTTAGGGTTGGATTGAACATCATTTCATTGAGCATAAGGGTATGATAAAGATGAGTTATCAAGCAACCTAATGAGTTTGAATGAACTCGAGACTTTTTCAAGAGATTGTGAGATGCATGAGGATAAAGATGAGTCCATTTTCACACATCTTTGTCTGATCTCCTTGAAAAGTCCCATCCTTTGAAATTCTTGAGGATAATATTCTGTGATTTAAATCGAGAGTTTTCTTAAGTAACTTTGGTTATCTAAAACGTAATTAACTATAAGGGCTTGCCTTAATAGGAAACATCTCAAAAACCCAGCTTAATATAAATCCTATTAACTTTTCATGTTAAATAGAAGAATTTATCGGTCGACATAAAAAAAATGGTTTCACAGACCTAACGAATGACATATAATCTTTAGCTTATTTAATTGAGCCTTACCAGTAAGTAATGTGTTTTTCCCTCGGAATAGATACATTTCTTGCGATATTTTGCTCATTTATTTAAACTACTGGGAATATGAGATTGATTCGGTCTTGTATTTTCAAAATTTAAAGTATTTTTTTTCTTCAAATTATATATATATATATATATATATATATATAATTAAATTAAAACCAGCGTTGGGATATCCATCATATCAGCTGACAACTTCAAAACTCCTCAACTTTTTATTGCCGATAATTTTGATGACATGGAGGAACCCAAGAGTTGTACATCTTAAGATTTAATTCCAGGGTTGCGGTGTTTCCTTATAGTGCCTCAGTGTCCAATTTTGATTCCTTAACTCCTATACCCTATAACAAGGCACTAGAATCACCCCCATTATTGGCCTCTTAGGATTGACCGATAGAGCCGGGACACCAGGGTTGGTGCCTCAGTGCTATCAAAGAATATTGGTGATTCTTTCTTTCATGTTACCATGTTTTAGAGCCACGGTGAGACACATGGCACCACAATGTCAAACTTCTGACATTAAGGGTTGTGACTAATTGAATTGGAATGTTAGTACAGAATTACCACCAATAAGCACTATGACACCACACTGACATTTGTTAGTGCCTCGAAACATGAGCTGTTATTTTATAAATTGATGAGGCGCCTGCAACATCAATTATTTTGCAACACTGAGGCTTAGCACCGTGGTGTATGTATGAAAGGCACCTGCAAATTCAACTCCTTGACACATGTTAGAGGTAGTAAAACTGCCCATGAAAGGATGGTTGATGTGGCATTGCCACATCAGAAGTGCTATGATGCCACTCTAAACAATGCCTCAGTGCTAAAGAAAATTGAAAAAAATTAATACTTGTCTCGACTCAACGAGAACACTTGAAGGTCGCCTGACTCGACACTTACAGTGATCATGACACCTAGGCACTGTGATCTAGTGCCACAAAGACAAATCTAATTTCCCCCATAAAAGTGGTTGTCTTAGGCTACTCTTAATGTTAGAATTTTAGATTCTCAGCCTCCCCTTTAGTTCTTTCAGTGTAACTTGATAGGGTAAGGGCTTCCCACCCATTTTTCTTCCATTCTTCTTTCTCTAATAAGATTGTGCATTGCTAGTGAAACTCGATTAATTAATAGGATCTAACAGCAATTGTGTGGAGCGTTCATAGAGGGTTGGAGCATTTGAACACTAAGGACTTCCTCTAGCTTATCTCATAGGTGAAATATTCTCTCTCATAATTTTGATTTTTCTAGAGCCTTATAAGTTTAGGGTTAGAGAAATAGAGTAGACTACTAATAATGAAAGTCCTTAAGTTAGAATCCTTCCTCATTTTCCACTAATTTTTAGTGATTGAGTGGTTCTGCTCTCCTTAATTTAGCCATGGTGCCATTGGTGCTAAACCTTATTTTTTGAACCAGATCAATAGTGAAACTTCTTATCATTTTGGTGTCATTTTGCTTCATTAATAGTGTCATGACATTGCCTTGCAATGCCACGGTGTTGTCCTTCTTACGTACGTACCATGTAGTGACTCTGCTTATCAGTGTCGTGGTGTCATACCCTACTTTTGGTTGTAAGGATGTGATACTACTCTCAACACTACAGCCTCAACAAACCTTTTTATTGATTGGATGAGAGATGCAACATTGATCTCAAGACCTCAGCTTTCAGCCTTGGACCCCATTAAGCTAAGAGTCGCAGTGTTATTCCTAGTGCCATGGCTATAAGATTATCCAAATTTAGCCTAGCATCACGATTCTAGTACTTCCCCATTGTTTCCTAGCATTGAGACCTTAATCATTGTGCTGCAACATCATAGTTGCAGCCTTTGAGGCCACAGTTTCTTAAAAAGTGGCTCAGAGGTGATAGAATAACTTGTTCTAATAGCTGGTAACATCAACAAGAAATGAGCCTAACACCTTTTTATATTTATTTTTTTTTTGAAATTATAGCTTCTGATATCTACTCCATTATCAAGTGGGCTAAAAGATATTGTTCACCTCTAGTTAGGAGCTTCTCTCGAACTTCTACTTTCGATGATTGATTTCTTCCATTCTAAGATTGAGTGGAAGTTTTTATTGGATAAGCGCTAGCTGGATTACTTTTATAGATAATGAGAACAAGATAATCACATTTCTATCAATTTGATCTTAGTTAGCTATATCTAATTTGTTTTAGGTTGGCTATATTTGATTTGTTTTCTATTTCATTTTTTGTCAATTTTTCTATTCCACTCTTGTGGTAAAATATATTGCCTCTAAGGCTTCATAGTATTGTATGAATGACTTATGTAAGGTGACTTGATTCCCTTCCTAATAGTTATATGTATTTTCTTTAACCACAAAGTCTTATGTTCAATGCTTAACCAATATGGGTGTGTGTGCCCATGTAAAAAAATTGAAATCGGTCTAAAGGTTAAAAAAATTAATAGTTTTATTAACATTTGCTTGTTTTGTTTGTTGGCATCATTTTTGGTTCATTTTGATGTCAAAATTTCTTACAACACCTAATGAACCTTTTTTCAATCTTCTAAACTCTCCTTGGACACCCCTTCAAAGTGAAGACATAGCACCACAACATTATAGAGTAGCGCTGCAACATTAGGAGGAACATTGGTGGCTACTACGTGGCACTCAATATCTAATGAATAGCTTGCAAGAATTTGAGGCAGTGCCGCAATCCTACCTCGTTGTGCTGCAACGCCATACTAGTGATACTAAAAAAAATTAAATTAATAACCCCATGATATGTCTAAGTCGACTTCACATAAAATTAGAATCCATGCTTAGTTTGCTTAAATTTATGGAATACTTGTGCTTTCTTCATGTTAAATTGGAATCCATGTTTAGGTTGACTAAACTTATACATGTTCTATGTTTTCCTTATGTGAAAGTGAAGTGCATGCTCATTGACAACCTACAAATTACATATTTTTTTTATACATTTTATGCTCAATTTTAATGATATTGCACTTTAAAAGAAGGTATTTTGTATGTTTTTGGTTTTAGGTACAAGAAATGGAGCTTTGGAGAAAATTAAGGAAAAATGACACAATTTGGAGTCAAATCGAGGAAGGAAGAAAATTTTGATCTGGTGCATTTTGATATGTATAACACTTGAAGTAGATTGGAGCTGAAACCGGGTAAAACGGAGCGAAACAGGGGTGTTGCCAACAAGGTGGCGCCGAGGCGCCATGTGATACGCTGAAAATATATGCATTTTTTAGACCCATATTTTATACTTATTTTTGGTGATATTGCACTTTAATGGAAGGTATTTTGATGTTTTCTTGCATGTAGTTGATTTTTAGGGATTAAAGTAAAAAGAAAGCAAAAAGGATGAAATTTGGAGTCAAAATGATGTTTTTGAGGAAATACTCAGCGCTGGTAGTGCTAAGGTCAGCACCGACGGCGTAGAACAACCAAAAGCTGGAGGATTTTTGCTCAGCGCCGACGGCGCCAAAGCCAGTTCATACTCCGTTTCTAGAAGGTTCTATGTATTTGGGCGATTTTTGAAGAGTTTTTTTAGGCACCTCTTGGAAAACCAACATTGGGCTTTATTTAGGGTTGAATTTCATCAGAAAAGTGGCTCCTCTACATTCATTTTTTGCTCTACAACATTCCACCACGCTACATTTCCATAGTCCATCTTCATTCTACCACATATTGGATTCAATTAATAATTTTGCTTTCAGAGTTTAGAGTTTTTGTGGTGAGATTTAGTGTGAAACTTTCTGTAAGAGTGTTGGAGAAGGAGAAAAGTTAGAGAGTTCTTCTTCTTGCATGTCTAAGGAAATACTACAAATGATTTGCTTTAAGAAAGAGTTCTAGATAAGTTTGTTTGTTTATTTAGTGTTGTATGAACTTTCTTTTATATATAAAATTTGTGTTTTGTCGTATCTTTCTAATGAAGTCTGAGTAGTTTCATCTATCTTTGCCCCCACTCTAAGATTTCGAGAAATGAAGAGATAATATGAATGTGCCATAATTAAAACATAAAATAAATTATGATGATTTTTTAACTCCGAATTTAATTTAATTTTTAATTTGAGCAATTGATTTGTTAAAATATGTTGTGAAATATATGATCTGGGAAATGGAGTATGTGTTTTACAACAGAGTGAGGATCACATTTGATTTCATGAAGGAGAAATTCGTTCATAAAATTAAGTGCAAATAAATAGTTAAATATTCTTTGTTGAGTGTAGAATTAGAGAATCTTTAGGGAGACAGACTAAAATCCTCAATTTGGTATGAGTGTTTAAAAACTAAAGCGAGAGTTAGCCTTCAGGTGAAGGGAAGTGGGAGCTCTGGAGTGGGAGCCGGTATCCTCCTAGCCTAGCCACAGATTTAAGGACTAAACCTAAGATTAACCAATGATTTTCTATGCACTGTATCAGAGTAGAGAATTAAAATTGCTTCTATTTGGCACAATACATATTATAAACATTTATCTCATCTCATTTCACCAAAATTTTATTGTAGTGGGAAGGATGCTTTTTCATATAAGAAACCTTCATTACATAAACATAGTTAGTAGATTAGTAGTTATTATTAAAAAATTGCATTTCAGTTTTCCTAATCGTTAAGTAATTTAGTTTGTTTAATGTCTCAACATTCAAAATTAGTGACAGTGATTTCGTTTGACTTTCTATAAATTTCCTGATAAAATTTATCATTGCTAATTTACACCCTCCCCGTGGGATTGATATTTGGGGATTAAATAGAAAGTCTATTATTACTTGATAACGATACATATACTTGCGTAGAATCCCATTATTAATTACCTATAATTATATATATTTTACACAACTTACTTTTCATACAAGGATCAAGTTTTTGGCGCTGTAGTGGTGTCAACTTCATAAATCCTTACATTAAAAAAATCGGGATCACCATGTTGACCTCACTTTTGATTTAGGTATTGTTTTCTCCTCTTTAGTAGCTTAGGTTCTAGCCATAAGACTTTTCTGTTGAATATTCTTAGAAAACTAGAAAATGAACCTTCATAATTAGAAACTCTAAACTCTTTTGTGCTCAATTTGAAGTTCCATATACTGGTCCTAATCTCTAGCACTTAGTAGGTGGGGCCACTATAGGGGAGCTCATGGAGAGTCCCCATAGGACTGCTTGACCTTAGAGTTGACCCTGGATGTTGGTCTGGAGCTAGTTCACTCACTTGCACTCACTTACACTCACTTTCACTCACTCATTAAACCAAAACTTGTTGACTTTGATCCCTTGATATTTGGGAAACTCATGTAGATGGTCCCCTAAACCCACTAGCCCTAGGTTGGGATCTAGCCAAGACCAGTACATAGAGGACCCAAATGGAGATTCCATTGGTCCATAGCTCAAATTGGGTGGTTGGCATCTCAATTTTACCAAACTACCCAACTCAGCCTTTTGTCCCCAAAACCAATTTAGACTCTTCAATTGAACTCAATTTGATTTCGAAAATTGCAGCTCTAAACTCAAATTCACCATGACCAAATTCAATTTAAACCAAGTCCCAATTTCAACCTAAATCCAAAACCTCCAATTTTGCCCCAATTTAGCCATATCTCCAAAAGTTACCAAATTGAAAGCCCAAACTCCAAAATTTACACTCTATTAATATTGAGAACATTTCATGATGATTACCCACATCAAATTGAACCATCAAGTGGGTCGTAGCTAAACTCTAGCCTAACCCAACATCCCCATATTTGATCAGATGTCTAAATACCACCAAATTGAGTTCCTAAATTGATCCAAAATCATTTCAAATCTTTTCTAAACCTCTTATGATGACTACATACACCATCCTGATCAATCGGTTGAGCTCAAACCAAATTTTGATGGAAATCGAATTCGACGTGTTTTTAGCCCGATCGTCGACAAGGTTACCCAGGCGACCTAAGATGACAAAATGAACTACACCAGTGCGTTCGAAATGTCAAAATTACTTGAAAATGACATCAATTTTGCCATGATTTTATGCACAGGTAAATAATGCACAAATAGGGGGATTTTTAATATTAAGTAGCACAAAATTAATTAAAAGTGGGGAATTCTTTTTTCACATAAATCCGTAATCCCTAAATCTCTCGCTCATGCCTCCTCTCCCACTCCTGTTCATGGCTGGGCCTCCCTCCCATTCGCGAACCTTCGCCCAAAGCTCCCTTTCGGTCGTCATTCCTTCAGTGGCACGCCTGCGCGCCATCCCATATCTCCTGCGACCTCCTCCTTGAGCCACACACATGCACCATCTCTTATCGCAATCTTATCGCCTGCTCTCTACCGCCCCTTGCAATGACTTGGATGAGGGTTCCTTGTGTTTGGTTCACCACAGGTAAGTATAAGGAAGCTTTCTCCTCCTTTTTTGGCTATATAAGCCTCTCTTTGGGGAAGGATTTGGGCTGGCCGTAATTCCTGGAGAAGGTGGAGGTGTTGCCGAATTTTTTGGGTTGCTCAAATTCCTTGTTTGCTCGACAGTTTGGCTAGTTCTCTCGGTCTCTCTGTTGGTTCACTCGGTACTCTCTGTTAGCACGTGTTCTAAGGTCTATTTATCATTATCATCATTTTCTTTTAAAAGTTATTGATTTATCACACCATAAACTTCATAGTGCATTCTAAGTTGCTTGAGAATTTTCTATTTCTTGGTTCTACTCCTTATGGAACTTTTCTTCTTTTCCGTGACATAATCTATGTTCACTGCACCTTTTAGAATATGATATACTAGTAGAGTCACACCACCAAGAAAAACACTAAAATGAGATTTGAGCACCAAGAGCAGGGTAAGAATGGAAGAAAAACAAGTCCTTCATAATCATTATGGATTGTTTCCTTGTATTATAGTGATCACCCCTATTTATTAGGGTTGACTTTTTTGCTTTTATGTTATAAAATAACCTTTAATTATACATGAATCTAAAAAGATATCTTCTTATCTTCTTATCTTCTTATGTGATTTATAGATTAATGCACACGAACAGTTACATTATGTCTGTGTCTTCTTCTGGCGTAAGTAATAAAGTTTTATAATGCCTAATCCCGACTTCCACTCCACATAAATGCTTCTCTTTAGGGTAATGCTCTTGCCAACCAGTTTGGCCCTAAGATGAGTTGCCAAATTCCTCATTGTTTTTTAGTAGAGATTTGTTTGAATTCGCCTATAAGAGACTTAGTTAGGTTGATCTCCTAGTCGAGCTAGCCAAGCTATTGTCATTTAACAGTGAATCCTATTTATCTTATGTGAACAATCCATTCGAGTTAAATCCTATTTATCTTATGTGAACAGTCCAATCGAGTTCTCTAGTCGAATTGATCTAACTAATCTCTCTTGTCGGCTCAGCCAGGTGATTAGCATTATGCATGGAACCCGTTTCGAGGTTTCCAATCATACATCAAGTAAAATAAAAAAAAAAAATAAAAAAGACAAGTTTATCAAATAAAATTGGTTTTTTATTATTATAATGGTATACACTTAATGATTCTAAATGATAGATTTGTCATATGAAATATGATTTATCCCTTTACAATAATTTTTTGTTTTCTTAATTTATCAATTTATACTTTGACTTGGAACTTCTCTCAATTTGTCTCTTATTAGGCTAGTTGGCTAATTTTAGATCCTTGAAAGACTTTATTCAAGAGGATATGTCATAATTAATTGGATGAAGCCTCTTAACTAATACTTAGGATAAGTTTGAGACCAATATAGTATTGAAAATACATTTCAATTATTATGAGCAAAATAATATATAAGCACATGCAAATACCTAAGAATTTTAAAGAGGCTTATCCAATAGAGGACTGATTTCTTAATTCTTATGATGTCACTTATATATTAACTCGATTTTGAGAGGCTTATTCAATGTTATCCCAACTTCTCTTATATCCAATTGAGTCTTCATTAACTAATTCTATTTATTTTATCATTATTATTATTATTATTGTTATGTTCCAATTATCGCATTAAATTTTGACCCGACACACTAACTCAACCGGAAATCGGGTTAATCCGAATGATTTCGGGGCGTGTTTGGGTTAAAAACTTTAATCCGTTTAATATTTTGGGAAAGAATCAAGTTGACCTGCCAACCCAAAAATGTCCCGTCAATACTATATTGACTCAAAATCGATCTAACAACCGATATTTAACCCAAAATTAACTCAAAATTGACCTGAATTTGATCCGACTTTGACACAAACAACTATTAATGCTTATATTAAACTTGTTATACGAACGGTGTTCGGGTTGCCAGGTTGAATGAGGGTCGTGTTTGAGTTGAATTTTAAAAGCCATTTAATATTCGAGTCGGATGTATTTCTTAATTCTTATGATGTCACTTCTTAGATAATCATTGCACAACATGAATCTCTTAAATATAAATGACTGGTCCATCAAGGCTAGTGGTTGCAAAGAGCGATGGTAAAGTTATATAATTAGACCGGGAACATGTTATGATATCTTATCATGTATGGTTACATGGAACGGCTATAAATGCTATGACAAATCTTAGATATTTTAAAAATTAATACTTGAGTTTTTGAAATGATGAAGGGATCGGATGACGTAATAAGGTAACATTATGGCTAGCTTATGCTTAGTGTTTGTTTGCCTTTTCTTTCCACATATATATTTTTAAGGGTTGGACAACTTTTTTTTTATGTGAAATATGGGAAACTTGTACAATATGTTGGTGTGGAGAATGATTAGCTTTGCATGGATGACCTTCATGTGTTTTTTTCTTGTTATGATCACTATAGATATTTGTATTGTTTCTGACGGTCACAATTCGTCTGTTATGATAAGAAAAATTATCTCTTTTGATGTTACCGAGGGTTTTAAGCTTGTATGTAAAACATTTGTCGTCAATTCCAAAACCGACCGATATTTTGACACTATAAATTTATTGATAGTTATTGGACATTTTAATATCGTAGTTTTTTTCGAGGAAAATTGAGTCATCAGTAATCCTCGATTCATATAACTGACGGTTATTTCATTTGTGACAGGACGACATTCACATTGGAAAAACGTAACACCCATTGGTTTTTTGAAACAAACAAAACTGTCGGTTATATGTCGTTTATGTATCTTTTTTTATAATCAACTTGTTAACTATTGGAAAAGTGTTGCACCCGTCAATTTTTTGATTCAGGTAAAAACCATCGGTTAAGCGTCTTTTTTATAACCGACGGGTTGACTGTCGAAAAAGTGTTGCACTCGTCGTTTTTGTGTGACGTACTTTGAGACATCGATTATGTGTCGGTTAGACGTTGGTAAAAATGTCCATCGACTAGCCATTGGTTTTGCCTATGGATTAGTTTGAAACTATCACAAAATCGATGAAAGCCGTCGGAAACCTATATTATCAGGAAAAAAATAATAATTTTTCTTTCATATTTACATTACCACACCTAATATCATATCAGTTAATATACAATTTCAAGCATTTAATGAAAAAACATAGTTGTCAAACAGTAATTGATCTTATTAAATAATGAAATAAATAAAATTCATTTACTTTGAAATATATACATCACTATTCACAGAATAAATATATGTCCAAATGTACATAAACATAAGAAATGCTCATCCTAATCATCCTCTTCTATCTTGTCAACCTCATCCTCATTGTCCTTCACTACTATCTTGCCACACTCTCTCATCCACTGCGGGAAGGAATCCAACTCAGCCTTCAGCTTGGCCTTTACGTTGGCTTCCAGCTCCTACCTC
>NEWO01000319.1:24152-52828 GCA_003013225.1 Phalaenopsis aphrodite
AACCAGTCCTCGTGTCCCCTCTTCTGTACTTCACCGCCACATTGTTATTCAATTCTTTCTTGAAACCAGCCTTGCCACAAATGAAATCCTTTGTCTTAATCATTTTTGAATTAGGCCAAAAACCAACATGGTCCTTTCGCACAATGAATCCAATATGATGTGCATATGCACAATAATTTTCGTAGGCTTCCTTCTCATTATGAACCACCGCGCAAAGCAAACTATCCGCATTTGGATCAATGCACACAGTTAAAGGCTCGGGGAGCTGCAACTTTCAAACATTCCACCATTACACGTGTTGAAAGAACACTTCAACGTAACCAATTAGTAAATACAATCATGCTGGTACAAAATGATAAATCAATAACAACATAATATATAATACAATCATAATACCACAACAATAATACCATAATAACACAAAAGTATACTTCAAAAATAAAAATACAAAAATATTAGCATAATAAAACAATGATAACACCAAAATAGCACTTTAACATAACACTGTTTAAAACACTAATTAGATACAACAATAAATAACACTATCATATGTAATACAACCATAATACTACAGTAATAATACCATAATAACACACACTCTCGTGAAAGCCTATAATTCATCAATACTACCATAATACATCCATAATAACACCATAATAAACCCATGATAAAACCTAAATAAGACCCAAATGATATCAGAAAAAACAATATCAACCACAATAATACCAGAAAGATAATACCATGACGACAACTTAAACATCCGAGCCCAGCAATACTATCATTTGGAAGCCATTAATCGCAGCATACAGAACATAAGAAAGAACTCTACCTAAGGAATACTTCCGGACGCAGCTAATGATCCAAGCTGATCACCATCATTCTCAGATTCCATCAACATTTCTTGGTCAAATGAGAAATCCATTTAATGTGGTCTCGGCACAAAACAAGAACTCCGCCCTACTCGTCGAATACTAACATACGAGCTCTGCCCTACTCGTCGACTACTAACAAATGAGCTTTGCCCTACTCGTCGACTACTAACAGACGAGGAAATAAAAAAATCTACATCCATAAGACACTTATTTCTCTTTGGCGGGATTGAAAATGTACAAATGCTAAATTTGGCGGGATTCCATAAGAACAAATATACGCTTTTTCCAGTTATTGGGTGGAGTTCGGGTCGGGTCACACATTCTGCTTATTTCTCTTCACTGAGGGCTCACCATTACACATGTTAATTTTTCATTTGCTACCGCATGCAGAGAACATGCGGTCATTGGACCGAATAATTTTTCCAAAGAAACTAGGCATAAATTTTCTCTCAAGCATGTAAAGTGTTACATGAATGTTCGCTCCTAGCTGGCATACACCTTCAAGCTTTAAATGAGCTGCACATATTTCATTGAATAACACTCTAATTTCAATTAATAGATTAAAGACTTGGTTTGGAAAACAACCAAATGCGGTTAGCATCAAATTTCATAAAAAATATGGTAGTCGTAACTTTTTATTCCAGAAAATTTTTCCAGAACCCATATCAACATATTGAATCAAATTCAAATCTACCCACTTGAGAATTTTTGTGATTGGAGCCACTCACAAATTGTTCTTCACTGGGACAAAGTGGGGGAATATTTTGTTTTGGCCAATTCCTCGGATCTCCAACTCCCACCTTTTGCATATCTCTTTCAGATCAAGTTGGGTATTCATGTTCTCCTTCATTTTCTGTAACATTCATCACAGGGTTGAAGATATTNTGTAAAGTGTTACATGAATGTTCGCTCCTAGCTGGCATACACCTTCAAGCTTTAAATGAGCTGCACATATTTCTTTGAATAACACTCTAATTTCAATTAATAGATTAAAGACTTGGTTTGGAAAACAACCAAATGTGGTTAGCATCAAATTTCATAAAAAATATGGTAGTCGTAACTTTTTATTCCAGAAAATTTTTCCAGAACCCATATCAACATATTGAATCAAATTCAAATCTACCCACTTGAGAATTTTTGTGATTGGAGCCACTCACAAATTGTTCTTCACTGGGACAAAGTGGGGGAATATTTTGTTTTGGCCAATTCCTCGGATCTCCAACTCCCACCTTTTGCATATCTCTTTCAGATCAAGTTGGGTATTCATGTTCTCCTTCATTTTCTGTAACATTCATCACAGGGTTGAAGATATTATCAAAGAAATTTTTTTATGTGCATGACATTCAGAATGTGTCTTATCATGTTATCCTTACAATTAGGTAGATCTAAAAAAGTTGTCTTCTTTGTCCAATTATGAGTGACAGCAAATCTGGGTAGATGACATGAGGAAAAGTCACGACATACAGTAATATTTGGAATGTCACTAACAATATCCATTATATCATCCTAGGATATTCTTGTATGTGGTGAGGATTTCTCAGTTTTGTTTCTTCTAAATGATTTCCTATTCCTCCTGAATGAATGTTTAACATCAAGAAACATACGGTGACAGTTAAACTATAAGTTCTTCCTACCATGCTGAATTGTAAATGCCTTAGATGAATTCATGCAATTTGGGCAGGCTAAAGTTCCCTTGGTGCTCCACTCAAATACATTCCATATGCAGGAAAATCACTTATTGTCCACATTAATGCTGCTCTCATAAGAAAATTGTGTTTCCTAGAGACGTTGCAGGTCATGACACCTATTTCCCAAAGAATTTTTCAGCTCCTCTATCAGCATATGCAAACATAAAATAATCCTCCCATTAGAGCTACTTGGACTACGAATAATCAATGTTAGGAAAAAGTTAAGGGGTTTTTATGCACATCTTAGGGGGCAGATTGAATGGCGTAATAATTATCAGTCGACAAGAGTATGGGGATGTGGTCTGACCGTATGGTGTGAAGTTGTCAGAGCATAAACCTAGTCGGATGTTACGTGCCTCCACAACAAAATCATGATATGAGTGATCAAAAGATTTCCTCACCTCCCTATCAGCTAGATGACTCCTTTAGTTGTATTCTCCTAATCTGCTCTGATGTCATATATGGAGCAAAACACGTAGAATTGTATAGCCTCTATAAACATTGAATAATAAATAAAAGAGCTGCTTGAATGGAAATTCCTTTTACCTTTTACTTTTTCTGCTCTGAGGTTTAAATTTAGGAAAACTACAAAATTTGCACTGAGTCTTGCACTACTCTTGTGATATAACATACATATATTTACACATTAATCAATCATCTCTGCTTTAAGCCCCAATTTGGAGACCAACTTTTTTATCATGTATAAATCTTAAGAGACTAAATTTTGGGGCAGATTGGTCTATTTTAGTAGGCCTGCAAACTGATTAAAGCACTCTCAACGCATGTTGTACCTTTTTTTATTTTAAGCATTCTACGAGCTAAAAATAACTCAGAATGAGACGTGAAACCATCCTACTGTGGCCTTTGAGCAATTTTCAATAAATCATGACATGTATGTGCATCAAGATTTGGTGTCTCTTCCTACTGCACTTGGCTCGCATAATGATGCCTTGTTCCAATAAAGTTCATTTCTTTAAATTTGCTTGAGTCAAATCTAAATAGAGGATCATAACTCATTAAAAAAGCAAAGCTGAATATTGTAGGATCAACCTCTCCATGTGGTGCCCAAATTCAGTAATCTAGCTAAAATCTCCAACGGTATAGATCATATTTCACTTGTCAGACACTAGGTGTACTCGATATCTATGTTTTGAACATGGACACCAAACCCTACCCTCAGATAGCTAAATAGGTAGTTAAGAGAAACTACCAAAAATTCATCTAGACTGTTCAAGTCTCTTAGGTGATTCATTTTCTATCCGCATAAAGTCTGTGTACATCCATGATCTCGATGTACAAAAATACATGTGTACCTTCAAACATGGGAATAATAAACACATTATAAAATGCATTAAGCTGAATACATTATATTTAAATGTTTAGTGGATCTACTGGTTGATTGATAATAAAGAAAGATGAAACATAACAATAAACAACACATTTTTAATGGAATAAACATTTCAGATAGCTTTGAAGTTGTTGGCATCAATTTTTGATGTCACGAGTGTAGGGTGTCCACCTGCATGACTCGGGATAACTTACGGCCCGTCCGTGACGTTCGATAGTTCAGACACCCACCCGAGACCTTTTCGACGCGTGTTGAGGGGCACGTAATCAGGGTCATTTTGCTAGGATATGGCTTTCTATTAGGTGAAGGTCGATCGACATTTGGCACGTCAGACGACTCCGATCGGGGCAAAGAAAATATTATGTTGTGCGTCGCGCGTGATTTTGGCTCGAATTGATCCGATCATCAGCGAGGTTGTCCAGATGACCCCAAACGACAAAACAGATTGCGTGATCACATCCGGAACGTTGATTTTTCTTAGAAAGGATGTTCAGTTAGCTACGACTTTGTGGGCGAGCCTAAAATACACAAATTATTATTTTTTAGCTCGATCGCTGGGAAGGTGGTCCGAGCGGCCTCAAACGACCACGAATTACAAAATAGACCGCGTTAGCATGCCCGAATTGTCGGTCTCACCTAAGTCAAGCGTTCGTTACGTCACAATTTTGCGGAAGAATAAAAAAATATAAAAATTATCGCTTTGGCTCGATAGTAAAAAAAGTGACTCAAACGACTCTGAATGACGAAACAGACTGCGCCAACATGTCCGGAACGTCGATTTTAGTCAAGAAGGACAACCACTTCATTGCGAGGACGTGTACGGATGAAAAATATGTGATCGAGAATTATAATAATATAATAATTATTATTATTGTTATTATTTTTATATAATATAATACATTATATATTATTATTCTTATCTTATCTCTAACGCATGCCTCTCTCCCTCCTCTCTCTCCACTATCCTTTTTTATTTTTTATTTTTCTTTCTTTTGGCGTATCAGTGTCCGCCTCCAGCTTTTCCTCGAGCCGCACCCTCCTTCGCAAAAACCCTAGCGCTGCTCCCCTTCCTCGGATGGCAACGACGCCGGAGAACTCACCGGAGCTGCTGGTGGCGTCCCCCTCGCCGGCGAACGTCGCAGCCCTCTCTCATCTCTTGGTCTCGTGAACGGAAGCCCTCACGCCGAGCTTCTTGCCTCCGCAGGAGCTCTCCTCCTTGCCGGCGAAGCCTTACGCCGCAAGCCCGCACTCCGGTGGCCCTTCCAGCCGCCGCCCGAGATGTGCTCTCAGCCTTCTGCCCCTCGTTCAGCCGCAAGTGCGCCGCCCCTTCCACGCCGGTGATGCTCCGGCATCCTTCCTTGACGCCGACATCCATATCTCGACCGTCCTAGCTCTGCCCTACGCAGATCCCTAGCGAGATTTTGGAACCTTCACAGTCCCTTCAGATTTTGGCGGGGGAAGCTTTCTCTTCATCGTTCTACTCTCCCGACGGCGAAGCTTCCACTGACAAAGTCACTGTTGTGAGCATCCTCTACTTCGTCGGAGCTGCTTGTTTTTGTGAGGGTGGTGACGACGTCGCGACACATGAAGACCCGTCCGACCCCTCCTCTTGAAGGTACGTCTCAGTCGCATTCTCATATGTTAAAATCAGTTATTTTTGGATATTTTGCATACCTCCTGCCCTCACAATTTCCCGTATTTTTTATTGTCCTATGCACGCCCTACGACGCACATTAGAGCATAGATTGGACATCAGCGAGCTTGGAGCAAGCAAAGAAAACACGTCTGCAACCTTCACGATGGTGAGACTTTCTACCTCCTAGCCAGCCTTAGGAATAATGGAGTCTAGGCGTATGGGTTCGATCGCCCACACGGGGTGCGTGCACCGGCATGGATCGGCGCGACGACGTGCCTGTGTGATGGATCATTGGTTCTCCTAGAGCCAGCCTTTAAGTTAGGACTTCATGTGCGTGGCCAAATACCCCACGTAGAGCCGAGTGTCTCCCCTCTTGTTGTGAGCCTTAACACAAGTCCCAATGGGTTGGAGTCCCTCACTCCCCTTGCTTTGGATTCCTCAGCTTTACTTGGAGAAGTTGGGAGGTCGGACTTCGCAAAGCGAGAGAAGCTTTGTAGCTTGCTTGCTTTGTAAAGTCTGGAGGAGTTTGCAAAAAAAGGAAAAGCTTTGTAGCTATCCTATTTTGCAACGCCGTAGAGAGTTTCCCCCTTAGAGATCCGGGGAGAAACTCCCCACATTTTCTCACCAAAGCAAGAGGCGGCGGTGCCGCACATCCAAGGGTCTAAACCTTAGGTCTCCCATGTGAGGTCGTTAGCATGAGCTTGGTTTGCTACCTGCAAGTTGGTTTGTTGCATACTGCATTTTTGCTTGGCGCATGTTGCATTTCACTTTGCTTCGACCTGCCGCCCCAGCTTGGTGAGCATTTCACTTAGCTCCGACAGGCCACCCCGGCCCGAGGAGCATTTCACTTCACTCTGATAGGCCGCTCTGGCTCGGTGAGCGTCTCACTTTGGTTCGCCCTGGCCACCACGACTCGGTCGACCGATCACTTGCTTGTTTGTTTCTTTTTGCATTATATCGCATGATTGCCTGTTTGCATGTTGCACCATATGTGTTTGCCTTTGCATATGTATTTGCACTTGAGTGATGCTCCCCAGTGAGAATCACTAGTCTCCAGGTCACTACCACCTCGGTACACCTTTCTTCGGGTCACTGCCTCTACGGCACGCCCATCTCTTTTGGTCACTGCCTCCAATGCACACCTTCGGGCCACTACCTCCACGACGCGCCCATCCCTTTTTGTAACTGCCGCCTCGGTACACCTTAAGGCCGCTGCCTCTACGACACCCCTACTCTTCGGGTCACTGCCGCTACGGCACACTCATTTGTTCGGGCCGCTGCTTCCACGACATGCTCACCTTTTCCTGAGTCACTGCCTCATGGTACACTCATCACTTCTGTCACCTGACTGTTTGCATTTGCATTTGCATGTTTGCATAGGTAGCGAGCTAGGCTCGTTAGGAGAGTGACCCTGTGTCAGTCGTGATGCCTTAACGTGCATTGCTTGCTGGGGTTGATCCCGGTGAGCATTGCGAGTTAAGTCATTGGGATTGACACGAGTATGACTGTTCTAAAGATCTAATAGATCTAACTCGTATCACCCCTCTTCGTGACACCCTTTAGATCCTTCGGATCTTTAGGATGGGGCCGGTATGACAACCCTGTCAAAGTCATGCTATACTCAAATCTACTCTGCACTTAGATACTAGGTTAACGCACTTTTCGTTAGATGGTGTGCTAGGCTAGGATTTATGGTGCTAGATAGTTTTTTTGATGCCTGACTATTGTTCTCTGCTGAATTGGTTGCCTTAGTCAGGTGTCTTTCTTCTGCATTGTTCTTGTGATGTGACTGCATGCTGCATATGTGTGGTAGTATGTTAGGGCATTCTTCTGCAGGGAGTCATGCCTATTTATTTGCACACAAACAGATACCGCTATAGGGGGAGCAAATAATGATTTTTGACCCTTTTGCTTGCAGGTGCTATTAGCTCTCCCACTTTTCAAGGCATGACTCATGATACGTTATTTGCATGTGAGTTTTCCCGCTGACACTTGTTTTCATGCAGGATTGAGTCTTTTACTTCCCTATGTACTTTTTAGAGTCTAGGAGAGTCCTGTAGCATAAATAAGATACGGGCACGGGTTCCGAGACGTTTAGCGCGGGAACCACGTGGAGGAGATCAAAAGCAGATGCTTGTGACCCGTATCTTAATTCTGCATTTATATTGATGTATAAAATTAGGACCGGGCATGTATATCTGGAGTCCGGCCGCTTTTTCCTTTCTGGGATATGTTGCCGACCCAGCGACACCAGCCTTTTATTATTTTGATTTGACATGTTTGTTTTTTTTTGCATCATATTTATGTCTGCACTTACATGTGTTTTTTCTTGTTTCTTTTTGTGGTTTATCTGGGATTTCACGATATAATCTAGGCTCATTAAGGACCTTAAAATTGTAACTTTCTACAAAATCCTAAATAAAATATTCAAGATAATTAAAATTTAGGATTAAAATATTCAGGATTTAAAAAATTGCAACATTTACTTTCCTGCATATACTAATAGGGCCTGCATCCATATTTGCATGTCCCAAGGAGGAGTCTCCGTGCTTCTCCAACCTGACTGGCCCAGCATACCTCTTTATAGGTGGTTGTCTAGTGCGCCTAGGATGTTAGAAGGCTCGCCAACCCAGACAGGGTGTAAGTCCTTTTGTTTGGATCATTTCCAGCTTTGTGGCTGAACCTCCATTTTCTTTTCCTTCCTGAGGCATCCTTTCCATTTTGGCAGGTATAAGTCCCGCCCCTTGGAGCTCCAACTTTTAGCCATAAGATAGAGTTTTTTTCCTTTGACCTTAGGGCTACCGAGATTCCCGTGGACGACGCAATTCATGGATTGCTGGCCAGGGATCTCAGGATGTGTTGGGTCGACTACCTTCACGACCAGGTAGACTTAGGGTCCTAATAGCTGTGGACGACGGGTCTGTGGTACTGACCCAGTTACATCTACCTTTTAAGATCACTCTACCTTCATTTTTGTTAAGCCCCTTTGAGCCTTGTCGCTCCTTGACTTCGTTGATATCATTTTGATGGCCCAACGCCGATGAGCTGCCGCCCATTTGGGATACGACGATTTGTCATCTGCCCTTATGGACCGGATGTGCTTTGACGTGTTTAGATATCCCCGTCAAGATTATTTAGGTTATTCCGTGGGCCCCGTGTTCCGATGAGCCACTACCCATTCGAGATGTGAGAGACTTACTCTCTACCCGATGGCTTAGCTCGAGCATTGAAGCATCGAGACTGTTCCTACACGGAATAACCTTCCTTTGAGTACCTATTGCCCCAGGTTCACGATAATCCAAGCGAAACTCCTTTTATCGAGAGTATTCTTGGGTACCCCCTAGATGTAATTAATCAAGTGAGATACGTCCCCTTGGGAGTGCTCTTGACCCTAGAACAGACACCTACATCTGAATCTCTGGTTATGGGTAGTCTACGTAAGTATTCTTTCACGGATATCGGTTTAAGGTGCTTTCGCCCGATTATATTTAGACGGACGCTCTTAACCTATCCTTGCTAGGTTTACCGCTCGTAGGCTCTCCACGTTTTGTGTTTTCTCTTGTTTGTCGCATTGAAGTATGTCCATTTTTATTCAGTTCCTCTCCTCTTTGAATCATTGATCTGATTCGGGAAGGAGATTTATTCGAATGGGGGGAAGTATACGAAGATCGACAGGCTGACGACTCCTTCTAAAATAAAAGAGAGAAAAATGAATGAAAACAGAAGTCAGAACATTAACAGCCTGCTGAGCCTGTTAAGGTTGCGTGAAGATCAATGATTGACAAATATTTATCCATATTTTCCTCTAATCTTGGCTATCACTATAGCTAGAATAACCCTTTTGGAGACAAAATATAACATAAATATATCTATGTGAANAAATATTTATCCATATTTTCCTCTAATCTTGGCTATCACTATAGCTAGAATAACCCTTTTGGAGACAAAATATAACATAAATATATCTATGTGAAGCTATTGTAGCTATAGTAGCATATATTATTAGAGGGAGCTATCCTAATGAATTAAGAATCAATGCTCAACCAATAATGATCTTCAACAGAACTAAAATTACTAAAATGTCAAAGGATCTGACTTTTAATTGATTTAATTTTTTGATCTAATATTATCTATCATAGTAGGTACACCAAACCTTGCACAAGTTTATTTCTTTCCTACTTTATTTTGCAAATGGAAAGCTAATCATAGCACTAAACATACTCGTCGTAATAAACCCCATATGTGATTGACTACACACTTAGAAATATATTCTTAAAAGGAGATATTTTATAAGATGTAAGAGTTTTCACTGCTTCCTCAAGTGCAAAGTCTAATTTCCATAGCCAAAAAGAAAATTCATATCAAAATCTAAGTTGTCAATTTCAAAATAAAAATTTACTTCAAAATCTAATTTACATTGCCAAAATGAGAATTGTGGCAATGAAATTTAGATTTTGATGTGAATTTTCATCTTGAAACTGGCAAATTAGATTTCAAAGTTAATTTCATATTCTGGTTGTAAAAATTAAACTTCGCATAAGAGGATGCAGTTATATCTCTTACATCTTATGAAATATTTCCTTCTAAGAACATATTATCAGGTGTTCAGTCAATCGTGTAAGGGGCTGTAACAATGAAATGCCTTAAAAAGTGTTATTTTTATATATATTTAATACTTATTTTTAGTGATATTGCACTTTAATGGAAGATATTTTTGTATTTTTGATTATATGTACAATAGGTTAAGCAATTAGAGCAAATGGAGCGAAAATGGAGCAATTTGGAATCAAATGGAGAAGAAAATTTTGGCATGTCGCCTAACGCCTAGGCGTCAGGCAGTTATTTCATTGCTTCAAGAAGAATGACGTCCAAGCGACATGGTTGGGTGCCTAGGCACCAAAATTGATTAAAGTGAGGGTTATTAACGTGTGTGTGGAGTGTGTCTCTTCATGTGAGGGTGTGTGTTTATTGAAGTGAGATTGTAATGAGAGTTGAGAATTCTTCAAAGGAACTTCAAGAGATTTGCTTGGGGAAGAGTTTGAGATAAGTACTTTGTATTTTTTTTTTGAGTTTTGTTAAATTTTATTTTATAAACCTGATTTTAAATATCAATCCATGTGTTGTTGTGTTTTCCCCATGAAATCTAAGTAGTTTTCTTTATATTTCTCCTCGTGCTGAGAAATAATCATATGCAGGCTTAAAATTGTTTAGAATTGCTTTAATTTCAATATTGTGATGGTATATTACCTCATGCTTAATTTACTTATGCAATTTGACCAATTCATGAGTTAAAACATATTGTGAAAACGTAATGATAAAGGAGGGCTTTCCTTTTCTTCAATTATTAATTACCACACCAACCTTTAGAATGACAAAAAAATATTCTTAGGGTGAGTGCAAATAATTAGGGAGATAAGTTTTGATGGGTGTAAATTTGTGATTCTAGGGTGATAAGTTAGAGCTTAACCAATTTGATCTAGGGTTTGGAACATAAAGATAAGTTAGCCAAATTGAGGGCTTTCATGGGTACTCTAAGGTGACATGCTAGAATCTACCCAACATAACCAAGGATTTAGGAACTTAACTCTAGGTTAGCCAATGTTCATTATGCACTCAGTTAAAAGTAAAGAGAAAGTACCTACTAGTACCAAAACTACATTTAAATTTATAAACATTTGATTCTTAAACGGATTATAATCTCATTACAAGAAGGACTTTCATATAATTTGAACTCTTCTACGTATAACTAGTTTAGAAATATTTTACATTTTCTTTAAGTTTAGAAATATAATTAGTAGTTATAAGTAATCATTTTTACACATATAAATTTGATCTTAATTCCTACATAAGTTATTTACAATTTAAGTAAAGTTTTATTATGTCTATAAAAAGAGTTTTTCCTTCCCCGTGGGATCAAAACTTGGGACTCCATTAGAGCCCTATATTTAATTGAATGATAAGTGCACTTGTGTTTTTATCCAAGTAATTTTTTGAAATAAATAATTAGAAAATATGTTTTATAATTAGTAATACCTTCATCAATAGTGAGTAGCCACTATAAACACATAAAATTATATTATCAGCACAAAATCGTAGTATCAAGTTTTAGACGCCGTTATCGGGGAAGCTGTGAAACTTTTAACTTAGAAATTTTAGTTGAAAAGTAGACTTATTTTAGGAAAATTGTAATGATGTTTATCTGTATAAGTGTGTGTTCATGTGTTAAAAATTTGGAGTTGTTTCAAGCCAAAAATGATACTGTCCCACGAAAAATTGGTTTGCCTTATAATTTTTCAAATTGGAGATTTTGTTTTAGTATTACAAAGACCTACCCTCACCCACTGAAAGATAGGTGAACATTTTTAACCAATATGGGAGGGCTTATGCGTCATTGAAAAGACATAATTAGGAAGATTCTACCAGTTGGTCGATTACTAAGGAGAACGAATTATACCCCCAATCAATGGGCAGTATTTGAAAAAATATTATGTGACATAAGAAAATGACTCATTTGTAAAATGGGAAAATAATAATAATAACAAAAATGAATTCAAGTTTGTTTCAATAGTGTAATTGATACTTTTTCCTTCCAAAATTTCCTTTTACTCATTTAGCAGGTGCTTATGAGCTCAACTACCTAAAATAAACGATGAAATGAAATCTTGATGAAACTAATCATACATTACCAAATTGAAATAAAATCAAGACTAACATGTTTACATTACCCTATCACTCACAGGAAAATATCAAACAACAAACTTCTTTTCACTTTTTCGTAGTGGTGTATGCTTGGTTTTGGACTGCTGATGTGTTTATCTTGATCTGGCACTACTGGAACTACTATACAATGGGCTGTTACTGTCCATTGTTAACTAAAAAGAGCCAAAAGTGAAATCGTCTATTTTGGAGTTCTGATCCTATTGACAAGATGATATTGAATAAAAGAGAATTAACAAAACAAAAATAGAAGATTGATCTTAAGAAATTAAAATCAATCATAGTTGCTACTGCCTAAGGGATCGTAGATGCATCAGTTGCGGAATAACTAAACTGAAGTCAGGACTAACATAGACTCAACGAAGAAATCACAATAAGCAACTTAAAAAACTTGAAGAATGAGAGGAACAAAATCCAAAGCCTATTGAAGAGGATTTCACACAATTTGAATTCCAGATCCCAGAATTGACTCTCGGAGAAACTTAACTTGTCTTGAGAATAGAAAATTTTGATATTGAAGAATAAGAAATAGAAATAATTTTTTTTGCGCCTGGTTTGTGCGTCGCGCAGGTTATTGATCCCATGGAACTGGGGGGGTCTACAGTTAGACAAATCATTTTTAATTATTAATTGCCACACATGCAGACTGTCAAACGACACTTTTTTGAATGCTTCAAGCAAGTCGGTGATAAACTAATTAACATATTAGAAGCAATACAATTGTTTATTAAGGTGTTTGATGAAGACGAGCAGGCGATCATTGTTGAACACATGATAGATGACGGGTGGGATATCTTGAGAAAAGTACCTATTCTAAGCCTAATTTATGGCAAAGGGGAAAACGTAAAATTACCATTCAATATGGTTGTTGTTACAATTATGTCAAAGATAGATACTACAATTCTTCAGTCATCCTCTAATGCGAACAAGTTGACCCAATGCCTAACATAATAATTGAAATAATCAAAAGGCTAGTATAGTGGAGCATAATGCCTCAAGACTGTGTCCCTGACAACTGCATCATCAACATTTACGAAGAGAGAGCTGCATCCCACCACACATTGATCATCACAATTTTGAAAGACCATTTTGTATCGTTTCTTTATTGAAGAGATGTGGTATATTATTTGGACAAGAAATACAAGTTAAAGGACCCAGTGAATTTCAGGGTGCTTGTCGAATTCCCCTCTTGTGTGGATCAATGTTAGTCATACAACAAAATGGAGCTAATGTAGTGAAACATTGAATCCCATCAGTGAGTAAACAAAGAATCTCAATCACCCTCAGAAGGATGCATCCTGAAAAACGTTTAGCTTATTATTGACCTTTGTTAGAACTTAAGGGACTGTAACCTATAGAACTACCATGGCCTAATGAATACCCTAGCACATAAGTCATACCCAATGAAACTTGTTTCAAATGGTAACTTGGAGTGCAAATATTTTAATTGGCCAGATCGAAAAGTAAATAAAGATCGAAGTTCAAATAATCACAAATTATTAACATTTAAAATCTTATAAAAGACTACTCAGAATTCATGAGAAGGAAACACAAAACACAAATTTCATATAAAAAAATAATTTTACAAAATGAAGAAATAAAAGACACAACTTATCTCAAACTCCTTCCCAAGCAAATCCCTAGAGGTTCGCTTTAAACACTTTCCCTCTTTAGAAGCACTCTCAATTCTCTCTTAGAAATGAATGAAGAGGAAATCCCTCACTTTCCCTCTACTCTTAGAAGAAAATCTCGAAGTCCCTCGCTTTATCTTATACCTCACTCTTCTCTCCCATGCCACCACCAAAACTCTCTCTCTCTCGCCTCTCTTACAGCCTTAGGCTCCCTCTCTTTTTAATTGAGGGTTGCCACCTCTCAAAAAGAATTTAAAATACCCTTCCATATTCTCTCTAAAAGTCACACCTTTTGAATCCTGAAAGACATATTCATTAATTCAAGAGACATATTCGTTCATTAAAGAGCTTTCCAAAGTGTCTAGATGCATTGAATCACTCCATGTGACATTTGAAACATTTGAAGCTTTCAACGTCTGTTGTCTCGAATCACCTTAATCCATCAAATATTGTCTCTGACACTTCTGGCGCCAATTTTGGTGGCCCAGGCGCCAAGTTACTTAAGTTTGCACTGTTCTGGGTTCTGGCACTTCAGGCACCAATTCTAGCGCTTCAGGCACTACTTCTCTATATAATGGTGCCTATGGTGGCAATTCCGACGCTTCAGGCGCCAACTCTCTGTAAGTTGGCACCTTTAGTGCCAAAATCACAAATTGCTCTATTTTGGCTCCAAATTTCGTCCTTTTATGCTACTTTTGCTTTAAATGCCAAAAATTGATATGTCTGCAACAAAAAAGAAAAATACTCTTCTTTAAAGTGCAATATTACAAAAAATAAGCATAAAATATATACTTAAAATAACACATTATTTTAGTGTATCACGGGCCATCATAGCGCTCACATGTAAAGCCTCGGCAATCCAATGTCGCCACTTAGAGCTTCAAGGAATCTTTGGTTCGAGTTGGCGCCTTGCTGAATAAATAGAAAAATAGGAATTTTCTATTTAATTAAATCCCAAAAATTCCTAAAACATTTGAAAAATCATAACTTTGCAAAGAAAGATCATAAAGATAAATAAAAAATATCCCTGAACTCAACACAACAAAGGGAAAATAATAAAAATAAATTTTAAATTATTAAATTTAATTTTAATTTTAATTAATTAATTACTCTATGGAGTAATTTAATTATTAAAAATTAATTACAAATCTAAAAAATTACAAAATTCACAGAGGATATTCCTTCCATCCTTGGAAACATTCCCTGATTTTTTCAAGGTTAGAAAAATCCCCATATTGAAATTGACCAATTTTCACCAAATTTTGTAAATGTTTTAAAAAATAATTATAAAAAATCAGGAAATTGGAATTGGTTAGAAAATCCTTGGGATTAATCTAATGTCTCAGACCAATTTATTAGTCTTTGTAAAGGTTTAAAATGACAACTTAGACCTTTGGGGGTTTGACTTGTAAATTCAAAAATTACAACTTAGCCCAAATTTTATTTTGGACTATATGACTTAAGGTTGATCTAATTTTAACATAAAATTAGGTCAGATTTGAGTTCAACTAGTTAGACCTAATCCAATCCTATGACTTGAGTCTAGATTACCCGAAACCCTGATTAGGTCTAGCCCACAATAGACCTTATCAAACCCTTAAACTTTACCTAAATTAGGTTTAAGTACTTTTTAAACCTTAATTGGGTCTAACCATCTATTTAACCGAATTAGACCCTTAAGCCTTACCGAAATTAGGCTTAAGTACACCTTAAACCTTAATTAGGTCTAACCCTTATTAGACCAAAATAAACCCTTAAGCCTTACCTAAATTAGGCTTAAGTACATCTTAAACCCTAATTAAGTCTGAATCCTTTTGAGACCTAATTAAACCTTTAAGCCTTAACTTAAATTAGGCTTAAACAAACCCTTAACTTTAATTATGTCTAACTCATATTAGACTTAATAAACTTTTTAAGCGTTATCTAAATTAGGCTTAACCAATCTTAAACCCTAATTAGACCTAATTAATCCTTTAAGCCTTACATAAATTAGGCTTAATTAACCTTAAACCCTAATTAGGTCCAACCTTAATTAAGCCTAATTAATCCTTTAAGCCTCACTTAAATTAGGCTTAATCAATCTTAAACTCTATTTAGGTCTAACCTCACTTAGACCTAATTAATCCATTAAACCTTACTTACATTAGGCTTAATTAACCTTAAAACCTAATTAGATCTAATCTAAATTGTACCTATTTGATCCTTTAATCCTTAACTAAATTAGGCTTAATCAATCTTATACCCTAATTAGGTCTAACCCTAATTGGGCATAACTATTCCTTTAAGCCTTAACTAAATTAGGCTTAATCAACCTTAAACCCAGATTAGGTCTAACCATAATTAGACCTAATTAATCATTTAAGTCTTAATTAAATTAGTTTTATAGAACCTTCAACCCTAATTAGGTCTAAACTCTATTAGACCGAATTAATCTATTAAGCCTTACGTAAATTAAGCTTAACCAATCCTTAAACCTAATTAAGTCTAACAGATACTAGACTTAATTAAGTCTCTTAAATTTTAGGCTCAGTTAAACTGAACTACTATTTAAGTCTAACACATATTTAGACTTAATTTTTTAAACCTTACTTAAATTAGATTTAAACCCAACCCACATCCTTATGTTCGAACCAACCTAACTTCAACCTAATCCTCAAGTTCAACTCAATTTGAATCTAAGTCAATCTAGATTCAACCCAAATTGAACCTAAGTCAACCTCACAACCTAAACCCTTAGGTTCAATCAGTTGGAATCTAAATCAATCCAAATCCTTATGTTCAACTCAATTTGAATCTAAGTCAATCTAAAACCTTAGGTTCAACCCAACTTGAACCTAAGTCAACCTCAAACAATCTAAACCCTTAAGTTCAACCCAAATTGAATCCAAAACAATCCAAATCCTTAGGTTCAACCCAAACTTGAACCTAAGTCTACCCAAACTCTTAGGTTCAACATAACTTGAACCTAAAACATTCGAAATTGATCCTAAAGCCTAGGTTTAACCTAAATCCTAAGTCTAGCCTACATAAGACTCAATCAACCTTTTTGGGTTCAACTTAGATTGAACATGGACTATTATGCCTAGCCTAACCTAGATAGAACTTGGGTCTAATCAATCAAGCCAATATGACCTAGCTTGGGTTAAATTGAAACCACTAAACCTTTCAGTTGACTCAACCTAATTTAGGTTAACTAGAAACTTATTTTAGGTTAGTTCAACACAAATTAATATGACTGAAGTTTAAGCAGGGTTTTACTTCTTCGTGCGAGGATAAAAAGCTCGCTCAAACCTCAGTTAAGGAAAATTAAGACAACTTTAAACCAACCGATATAAACCTTAAATCAACCAACAAGAAAATTCACCTTAGAGATACTAAAACTTAAACTCAAACCTAAAATACAACCTGGTTTGAAAAGATACTTTGGGGAGGTAACTAATGACTAACAAAGTATACTCTAGTCACTTTTGACTAATCAAACCGTAAACTTTAATGATCCGGGATGACGAAATCATTTGATCTTGACTGGATCATTTTAAATGACAAAAAAAATGACAATACTTAGTTAGCTAATAAGTCATAAACAACCTAAAATTTTCCAACCCTTAAAATCCGAAGAAGATATTAAAACTTATATGAAAACGAACAAAGATCACCAATTGCAACTTGAACTCTATAGTTCAAATCTACAAAGATTCTCTTGGATGACACAATCTGTGATTATTGACAAGAATATTTCGGTCCTGGTTTAATCACTTTTCGAAGTATGTAGATTTGAATACCTTGACGACCCCGGGACGACGGAACCATAAACATCTTAACGAGTTTGTCTAAAAATTAAAAAATTAACATATTAAATCAACAAATCAAAATATAATTTTGTACTAACTTGGTTTTGTAGGACTGTTGAAGACATAAGGCATGTTGCTTTTATATTTATTTTACATGTTATCAGGGTGTGCTAACTCTAGTTTGCAGGAACAACATTTTAAAGCTTGAAGCCGTGAACCTCAAAACTTTTGACAAAACAACAAAACAACAACACAAAATGATAAAACAAAATGACAATACAAAATGATAAAACAAAACCCCAACAAAACAACGACAAAATGCAAATAAATAAAACTTTTAAGTTTTATTGAATTTTTAAACATATCACCCTTAAACAACATTTAAACTTTTCGAGAACAAACGTTAACCTTAATCGGAAGTTTTCTTAGACAGTCTTGACTGACAAGAATGTAATTAACTATAGGAGCTTGTCTTATAGAAGGAATAAATATCATACATAAATTTCTGGTTATGCAATTTTCATGTGGTTTTCTTTGTATGAGTATCTCAAGAGCCAAATACTCCAGAATTCTCTCCACAAAGTTTACCATAATGAAGTTCTCCCCACACCTTCTTTTACTTGTTTTCTATTCTCATTTGCCATTTCCTTTCTTCTTGGAGTTTCTTAATGTCGTAAGGTCACTTATATCATATGAAAGAAGAAGTTATTCAAAGAATAGGGCAATGTAATAGACAACAAAGTGGCGACACCTCGGCAATAACGACAACAACACCCGACAGATGACGGAGAAGTGGCGGCGGCGACAGCGACCGAAGGCATTTCTATCATTTAACGAAAAATTATTATAATCGTCCGATCAAACGTTCCACATTGATTCCTTTTGATTATAGGAGGTTTCTTGATAATCTAATGACCTTAATGACCTAAGAATTAAGTGAGCTTGGGCTCGTTGGATTCCTCTCATCGAAACATTTGATTTGAATATAATCATGTCAAATTTGGACTTTATTTGACCACTCAGTAACCAACTAATGCCTCCAAAAGTGGTTTAATGACTTGATTTGGGGTCGATTTGACTCGAATTGAATCAATTTTGATATCATTGGTGTTGTCTCGTCGAGTCGGCCAGTTTGATTATAAATTTGCTGAAATCGAAGCTCTTGATGAATTTAATTTGGCATAGAATATTCTTTACTCAAAAAAATATCTTGAAATTCATGCTAAATGGTAAAATTAGGGGAAGAAAATGAGATTTTATATGAGAGGTAAGGGAGATGAATAACCGGATTTTGGAGAGAACTAATAACTAGACATCAAAACCCTCTCGATGAATGATAATAATACTTAAGTTCTAGATTTTAATTTTTAACTTTAAATCTTTTTTAAAAATAAAAAAAAAATTGAATGATTTCCTTAAAGTTTTAATTAAATATTTTATAAGTTTAAAGATATTTAAAATAATTTATTTCATTAATTTAATACATGTATATATATATATATTTTTATTTTTAATAGTATTTGAATTGGACTATCCTGGGCACGCGGGCGACGGGCTGGTGTGTGCATTATATGGCGGAACAAAATATCGTCTTCTTCATCTCGTTAGATAGTAATATCCCGACCACGTCCCTCTGCTTTTTCTCCCTACCTTTCTCCCTCTTCCTCTTCCTCTAATCCCTTAACTGCCAGATCGAACGATACCCACTGTGTTTCTAACTTCTTCCTGCAGGTCAGTGGCTCTCCGTTTCTCTTTTCCCATTCTCGCTTATAATTATCTTCTTCATCTCATTTTGCTTCAATTGATTTCTAGGGTTTCTGCATAACTAGGCTAGATTTTACTTTCAAATGTTAAAACCTGGTCGGTAAACTTAGGGAAATGTTAGAAAAATTAAAACATTCGAGTTTCAGATGGATTTTAACAAAACTGCAGTAAAAATTTATCTTTTTTTTTTTTTGTCATTTTTAGAGGATGATATTATGCCATACCGATTGCATGCTTTTATGGTTGGACGAGGGTCAATTCAACTTTTTCTCCCAAAAATTGATGAATCCTACTGCATTACTGATTCGAGCAATTGTATTTATCGAGTTATGTTACAAGTTAGGTATCCAATTATTACAGTGATGATCAGTTGTTTTATCTTGAGTTGTTGTTTGAGATTATTCCTTAATATTAGTGTTGCGTGCTGGGAATTTTCTTTTTTTGAGAAGGAATTTAGTGTTTGAACATCTATAGCTGGAAACGATTTAGCACTTACTCTAAAGATGGATGCTAGCGTTCAAACTCAGAGTTTGCCTTTGATTTGGGCTGACATCAAGTTGAGTTCATCTAAGCTAGCCTTGAATTGAAATCCAAGATATCTATTTCATTGTGAGTTGAGTTCAAGATGAGCCAAATGTGGTTGCATTTGAGTCAATTTATGTGTTTATTCGACTAAAATTCATTAATTAATTTTTTTAATTACTACCTAAGGTTGTACTTATCAGTTATCAACTTATTTAGTGAACTAATCATGTCTCTATGTGTATACACACAGATATATTTATATATATGTATGTATATGCAGAGGTCTTATCTATATATATACACACATATGTATGTACATTTAATATGTTTTTTAATTATTGAAGATGGATTTTTGAAGCAATGTACTCAACACTAGTTAAAAAGACGATTGAGTAATGCCACTCGGATGATAAAGTCAAAAGTTGATGGTTGAGTGATATTCAGGCGACAATGGTTGTTTGTTGACAATTGATGATGATCTAGCGATGGTTGTTGTTGAAATTCAGAATAATGCGGAATAAAGTGTGATACTATATTTTTTTCATTGATATGAACGAGGATATAAATAACCCTTAAAAGAATCTTATAATAGGAAAAATAAAAAAAAAATGATTTGAAAGAAAAGATATATCACATGATATCTCCTATATTTAATTCATATTAATTATTACAAGATATAGGAAATAATATAAAATAGGAAAACAAATAATTCATAATTTAAGGAAATAAATATAAAATAGGAAAAGAAATATCTCTTTATATTAAAGAAATAATTTATTCCTCATAACTTCTTGTAGGAATAAATTATTTCCTATTATAATCCTTAACACTCTCCCTCAAGTTTGGAATGTATGCTAATAATTCCCAACTTTCTGAGTAGTGAATAAAAATTGGTTGTTTGGATTATCGAATTTGTTAGAATCAGGCTTGGCTAAATTTTGAGTTTTGTCTGTCATATATTTCGATGTAAAAGAGAGATTCAGGCTTGGATGAATTTGCTGGATTCAGGCTTGACTGAATTTTGAGTTATATCTGTCATATGTTTCGACGTAGAAGAGAGATTCAGGCTTTACTGAATTTGTTGGATTCGGGCTTGACTGAATTTTGAGTTTTGCAGGGAAAGAGACAATCTACAGGAAAACTGACTTTTAGTTGACCGCGGTTGTCTTTGGCTGCAGAAAAAAAAACATGTAAATCACATCAAGTAAATTCTGCTGACAGAGAAAGCAACATAAGAAAGGGCGGCTGGAAACAGAGCTCCCCCTGACAGTTGAGCCAAGGAAGAAAAAAAATACTACAGGAGAAATGACAGGCTGGAAATACGGCTCCCCCTGACGCTTGGGTAGGGAAGAAAAAAATACTGCAGGAAAAATGACCGTCTAGAAACGCAGCTCCCATTGACCCTTTGACAGGGAAGGAAATAAAATACTGTAGGAGGAAGGGCTGACGATGGATTTTGCCGGCATTATCCGATCGACGACTGTGATATCTCCGGCAAGATGACGATGAGGCAGATGGCGGCATCGCTTGTGCCACCCTGGCTGGAGCCCCTGTTCACGACCTTCGTCTCGATTTGTTCTGCTCATGAGGATGTCGCGCGCAACTAGCGCAACATGTTCTGTCTCGTGCCGGTTCTTGTGCATTATGCCTCTATTGTCGCTCGGATCGCTCGGAGTGACATGTCGGGCATCGCGTGATTCAGATACGACGGTTGTTTTACCATAATGTGGTTCGTGTGGCGGAGATCCAGAAGGTTCTGGAGATTGGGGGAGTTCAAATGTATGTGATCAACAGCGCTAGAGTGCCTTCCTCAACGAGAGGCCCCCAACCACTTCCTAGCGATAAGGGTGCATCCTCGCACACGTGTGAGATCTGTGCTCGATCCCTGCTCAATAAGGGGGCTGAGGAGGAGCAGAACAGGGCGAGTAGGTCACGTGACTTCCGGTTCAAGAAGGGCCTACTAGCAGACAAAGCTTGCAAGGAGAGAAGGAGAAAATCGTTGTTTCAAATACCAAGATGAGTGCCCCTCCCTTCCTGCACAGAGGATGGCAGGAAGGGAGTCTGACAATTTTCAAAGGATGACCGGTGGTTAGGGTACAAAACCTTGCTCTGATTCCATATTGAAATTCAAAATAATACGGAATAAAGTGGAATACTATATTTGTTTCATTGATATGAACGAGAGTATAAATAAACCTTACAAGAATCCTATAATAGAAAAAATAATAAAAAATAAATGATATGAAATGAAAGATATATCACTTGATATCTTCAATAATTAATTCATATTAATTATTATGAGATATAAGAAACAACATAAAATAAGAAAATAAATAATTCATAATCTAAGGAAATAAATGTAAAATAGGAAATAAAATATCTCATTTATTAAAGAAATAATTTATTCCTCATAACTTCTTATAGAAATAAATTATTTCCTATTATAATTCTTAACAGTTGTTGAATGATGACAGTTTGACAATAGTGGTTTAATGACAACTTGAGTTACAGTAATGAAATGATGATAGTTGCATGTGGTTGTTGGCATTAGGCATCAAACAAAGCTTTAGAGTTGTTCGTATCTTTAAACTTTCTGCAAACTCAAGTCAAGGGCTTCTTTAATGTAAAAATGATGGTCCATTTATAATTTTTTGTATAATATTTTGGTAAATTTAATAAAAATCTCAAAACGTTTTATTGAACAGCTCATATTAATTACATTGATTATAGGCTAAGTTTTTAGCATATATGTGTATTAATGACCTCATAATTGAGTTTTTTGGGCTCCTTAGATTTTTTTTTTTTTTTTGTTAAGTTGTTCAATTTGATTATAAGTACATAAGATTTAGAGATTGTTCAATCCTTCAATTAATGTCTTAAAAGTTTCAACTTTTTTTAGTTTCTTGATTTGAGCGCACTTGTATTTGAATTGGACCACTTTTGATATTGTTGGATTTATTTTGTTAAACATTCCATTCAACTATTAGTTTGTTGGGACTGGTGATCTTAAATTTAGCTATGAACACTATCACGTCTAAAATGAAATAAGAATCGTGCATGATCAAATAAATTTTATGGTGACATATATCAGCTTTTGCTTCCTACTTTTTTGACATTAAAGCGTTTGTTGTTTGAAAAATATATATTAAGAAATTTGAGGCATAAAATTATAATTCAAAAAAATTACATGGCACCGTCATCATTGGATGTTGACGTGGACCTCATCTTAGGGCAATAAATCATGCAAGGTCTCCACAATTAAAACTTCAGTCATTTTTATAACTAGTGAGTCAATTTAAGGAGGAGTTCTTGAAAGATCAAACTATTTAACTTTACTTAAAATTACTTATAGATGTTTCATTGGGCTTTGAAAGTGTTAAAATTTCATTTGAAATATCAAAATTGATAAAACAGACATAATCAGACCCTAAATAAACCAAGCTACTGTTTGTTGCCAATGTTGTGAGTGCATACACTCGGTCGCATAGGGATGTGCACACATGCATGCACATGTGCTTGTAGGGGCTCACATAAATGTGCACAGGTGCGTGTGATGCATGCATGCAAGTCCGTAGTCACGACGTTGTGTGCACAATAAATGTTATTGTAATTAGAGCATGTATCTCTATTAAGTGCATGGGTCTGTTTTTCATAGATTGAACCATGAGTAAGTCTTTTACCTTTTTTCATGGACACCAATTTTATGTAGGTTTCAATTCTTTCTCTTAAAAGTTGTTAAACATTATCTTGCACTGGTAAATCGTTCGTCCTACTTGTAGTTTTTCGTGCATCTCTATTAAGGCTATCAAATTGTGCTACAGATGAAGTTATTATTGTCCTCCAAGCAATGCAATTCCTATGGCAACACTTTAGTCTTTCTTCTAAAACATGTTTGATTGTCTCAATTTGGATAGATTGAATTCTAAGTGAGATATCTTATATTTTAATGGTTTGATTTTTTTTCTTGATGGAGAGTTAATTATCAAGAAATTTTGCTGCTAATATCTGTGATGTCAAACAATGTTTTTAGTTTTGATTCCCTTGGAATCATTTGAAATATATTATAGTCGAGCAGAAGTTACATTTTTGAAAATAATAACAAACTTCGATTTGGGGGGGGGGAGGGGAAAAATGATAAAAAAGAATTCATTAATATAATATTAAAAAAGTAATTTTAAATATGATTAGGAAAAAAGAATTTTTATTATCTCTTTCTAAAATAAGACTTTTTCTTATCCCTTTCTTTAATGTAGATTGCTTCATATAATTGTAAATTTGATTGATTTTTATAACTAAATTATTGGTAGTAGTAATGCTTGGCGAACCCTCCATCTTGTGTGAGAGTGATCCATGTGTTTTAATGCTTCCTTCTCATAGAAGACTAGGTCTTTTATATAACTTTCAAGTGTATAAATCTCATCAGAAATTTAACATGTTATAGTTAAGTCTTTGATTCAACAATAAAATATAATGCCCATCCCCCTTGTAGTGGGAGCATATGCTCTTTGAGGTTTTCATAGGAACAAAACTTATATATCTTCTAAAGAATTAATCTTCTGAAATTTTTGAATAAACAAATAAACTTGTAATCCTGTTAAAACGCGCGCGCGCACACACACACAAATATATATATATATATATATATATATATATATATATATATATATATATATATATATATATATATATATATATATATATATATAAAGAAATCCCAAATGCTAATATATTAAAAGGAAATAAGGATACATAAAGATTGTGTGGAAGGGCCCAAGCATGACACCCTTCTCCATGATAACCATCACATGCAAAAGGTTTCAAAAAAAAAAGAAAATACAGAAAAATACAAGAGACCTAAATAAAAAAACAAAAAATGTCAAAAAAACGTAGTATCAGGTAGCTAGAGAGCGACCCAATTTTCCTTTGCCTGTACCTCTAGTTTTAGGAAAGGAGCCCGATAATAAATTGGTAAGAGTGTCATTGCCAGTAGTGACCAAAGTATCATCCAATAAGTTTCCAAGCTCGAGTCGGCCTCCAGTTTTCTTCTTCCTCCTGGAATAGATCTGTTATTTTTCATCCGAAGATTGACTCGCCTGATCAGTGGATTAGTCTAAAGTGTGCCAGACATATGTAGGATGTTGAACATTAAAATTAACCGCTTGTTGTACCAGCTGATCTTTGATTGAATCAAAGAAGTACTCTCGTGTGTCTTGACATGTAAGTGAGTCTTCTTCAATAACAGTGAGTGGTATAAAAACTTTTAGATCTGTACCTGTAGTATGATGTTCTTCATCAGGAACTGTGATGTTGGGTAATGGATTGGTTTGCACCTTCTCAGCAGAGATGGTAGGTGACTGATCTTTAGCGATATCCAAAATCTGTCATGTGGTAGCTTTCTCTTCAGATGAAACAGATATGTCCAGAGTAGTTAGATTAGATCCATCCTTATTTACTTGATATTTAGATTTCAAATTAGGATGAAATTTATGACATTTATCAAGTGTATGCCCAAACATCTTATAATGAGAACAGTAAGTCGGTCTATTCTCCATGACGATTTGTTGCCAATATCTATTATGAGTTGTGTCCAACTAGACTTCAGTAACATCGGGTAAAGTAATATCTCTTTCCACAAGTATTCTGACCACAGAAGGTCTGTTTAGGTTGAAAGTCGGTAGATCTAGTTTCATAGGGTCCCCAAGTATGGGTTCAATAAAGTAAATAACCTGATGATGAAAAAAGTGCAGCTTGAGATCTTGTAGACTGAACCATTTCGGTACAGTAGGAGGTTCATGATTAGGGTCAAAATCAGGAGACCACTTGAGTAGCTTTATTGATTTACTAGCAATGCTGAGATATTTTTTTAGAGAAAATCTGAGTGTAGTCTTCAGCCATGGTTAATTGAATCAATATATGTCTCTTATCCATGAGTCCCACTTTCCACTTTCCTGCTAATTTAAGATCATCAAAACTTTTCCTGATAACTTCCATAGGTGGGCGCGCCCACTGAAATTTTCCAATAAGAGCAAACTTGAATTTGTCGGTCATGGTTGAAATTTCTAACTCCGAGAAAAAGAGTGCTGCGTTTTAACTTTTTCTGCTTGCATTCTTAATAAATGGGCAATCACTTTTACCATCACGATATTTCATATAACTTGAGGTCAAGGCAACCGCCGTTTCTACCTGAGGATTACCCACCACGTGGGCAAATGAGGCTTTGTCAGGTTTAACTGAAGAAGAAGGATGCTCCATCACAGCTTAGAAGCCCTGCCAAGTCGATCAGAGGGAATGTCAGGAACCGAAGAGAGCAAAACTCGGTGCAGTCGAGCTGTCGAGCTGAGTCGAGTAGGAAGACGAAAGGAGGAAACAAGGCGACCCCTTCCCGACCGTCTTCTGTGAGATGTAGTCGAACAGAACGACGAAATCTGTCTGAGAGACGATGAGGGTCGCAGTCGGCTTCAAACAGAGACGACGAGACGTGAGAGGAGAGACGACGACGCCGGACAGGACGACGATGTCGGCTTCGACGCCGGAGAAAAGATCTTGCGGTAAGGGTTGCTAGGGTTCGACATAGGTCGAAACCCTAGCAGAGCCGAGCGTGGGAGAAGACATTGGTATATATCAAAGAATNTATATATATATATATATATATATATATATATATATATATATATATATATATATATATATATATATATATAAAGAAAACCCAAATGCTAATATATTAAAAGGAAATAAGGATACATAAAGATTGTGTGAAAAGGCCCAAGCATGACACCCTTCCCCACGATAACCATCACATACAAAAGGTTCCAAAAAAAAAAAAGAAAATACAGAAAAATACAAGAAACCTAAATAAAAAAACAAAAAATGCCAAAAAAGCGTAGTATCAGGTAGCTAGAGAGCGACCCAATTTTCCTTTGCCTGTACCTCTAGTTTTAGGAAAGGAACCAGATAATAAATTGGTAAGATGAGTGTCATTGCCAGTAATGACCAAAGTATCATCCAATAAGTTTCCAAGCTCGAGTCGGCCTCCAGTTTTCTTCTTCCTCCTGGAATAGACCTGTCATTTTTCATCCGAAGATTGGCTCGACTGATCAGTGGATTAGTCTAAAGTGTACCGGACATATGTAGAATGTTGAACATTAAAAGTAACTGCTTGTTGTACCAGCTGATCTTTGATTGAATCAAAGAAGCACTCTCGTGTGTCTTGACATGTAAGTGAGTCTTCTTCAATAACAGTGAGTGGTATAAGAACTTTTAGATCTGTACCTGTAGTATGATGTTCTTCATCAGGAATTGCGATGTTGGGTAATGGATCGGTTTGCACCTTCTCAACAGGGATGGTAGGTGACTGATCTTTAGCGATATCCAAAACCTGTCATGTGGTAGCTTTCTCTACAGATGGAACAAATATGTCCAGAGTAGTGAGATTAGATCCATCCTTATTTACTTGATATTTAGATTTCAAATTAGGATGAAACTTATGACATTTATCAAGTGTATGCCCAAACATCTTATAATGAGAACAGTAAGACGGTCTATTCTCCATGACGATTTGTTGCGAATATCTATTATGAGTTGTATCCAACCAGACTTCAGTAACATCGGGTAAAATAATTTCTCTTTCCACAAGTATTCTGACCACAGAAGGTCTGGTTAGGTTGAAAGTCGGTAGATCTAGTTTCATAGGGTCCCCAAGTATGGGCCCAATAAAGTAAAGAACCTGATGATGAAAAAGTGCAGCTTGAGACCTGGCAGACTGAACCATATCGGTACAGTAGGAGGTTCATGATTAGGGTCAAAATCAGGAGACCACTTGAGTAGCTTCATTGATTTACTAGCAATGCTGAGATATTTTTTGGAGAAAATCTGAGTGTAGTCTTCAGCCACGGTTAATTAAATCAATACATGTCTCTCATCCATGAGTCTCACTTTCCACTTTCCTGTTAATTTAAGATCATCAAAACTTTTCCTGATAACTTCCACAGGTGGGCACGCCCATTGAAATTTTCTAATAAGAGCAAACTTGAATTTGTCAGTCAGGGTTGAAATTTCTAACTCCGAGAAAAAGAGTTGCGTTTTCACTTTTTCTGCTTGCATTCTTAATAAATGGGCAATCACTTTTATCGTCACGATATTCCTTATAACTTGAGGGGAAGACAACCGCCGTTTCTACCTGAGGATTACCCACCACATGGGCAAATGAGGCTTTGTCAGGTTTAACTGAAGAAGAAGGATGCTCCATCACAGCTTAGAAGCCCTGCCAAGTCGGTCAGAGGGAATGTCAGGAACCGAAGAGACCAAAACTCGGTGCAGTCGAGCTGTTGAGCTGAGTCGAGTAGGAAGACGAAAGGAGGAAACAAGGCGACCCCTTCCCGTCCGTCTTCCTTGAGATGTAGTAGAACAGAACGACGAACTCTGTCTGAGAGACGATGAGGGTCGCAGTCGGCTTCAAATAGAGACGTCGAGATGCGAGAGGAGAGACGACGATGTCGGCTTCGACGTCGGAGAAAAGATCTTGCGGTAAGGGTTGCTAGGGTTCGAGATAGGTCGAAACCCTAGCAGAGCCAAGCGTGGGAGACGACATCGGTATATATCAAAGAATCATGATATGTATATATATATATATATATATATATATATATATATATATATATATATATATATATATATATATATATATATATATATATATATATAT
>NEWO01000319.1:53633-102449 GCA_003013225.1 Phalaenopsis aphrodite
TATTTCTTTTAAGATGTTTAGTTTTTAATATTTTCTCAAGAAACTATAATTTTTGAAATCCATGTTTTCTGAGATTTTTTGCTATGTATGTGTTTTTAGATGCTTTTAATTTTCTGTGGTTTTTTCTTATGCCTTCTGTGATTTCTAAGTCTTATGCCTTCTGTGATTTCTAAGTCTTATGCCTTTTGATACTTCTATTTATACAAATTAATACAAATTTATTCTACAATCGCATGTATTCTTATAAAATAAAGATCCTGTTGGTCTTAGAGTGTCAAAAGTTCAATCTTAGCTAATTACCTTTTCTTGCAAATGATAATAATATGATTGATTTGTCTTTTGAATTTTTGTAGTGATTATCGATACTTGCGATTATTAGAATCTTAGATCTCTATTAGAATATTAGTCCTAAATGTATTTAATGAACTATAATTAGATAACTTTTTTGATTCTGGTGAGAAAGGCATCTTTGATATTTTGGTTGTTTTGGTTTTCTTTGTTGGGATATTTGTCCAATATCTTTAGAATAAACTATACAAATTATTTGCGATGTGCATTGGGAACTTTTGTAATAATATGAGCTTTTACTCTGTGAACAACCATAGTAGAGGGATCAACTATCTCTCGCATCAGAAAACTAAGAATTTTCAGGATGGAACTCACAAAAATAACTTGTAAAAATTCAAGATTTGACAAGTCTAGTGTGATCTAAAAATATCGAAAGAATCTTAAATGAATAAATAGGATAATCTAGCAAAAATCTAGCAAATCCTTAAATAGGATAGGATTATGCTTACTGAAGATTTATTAATCTATAAGGATGAACTTTAATGCAATCATCTAATTAGTTCATATATTGAATTAGGAAGATTGAATATGCTTTATAATTATCGAAAGAGATTAGAAAATAAATATGTTCTTGATTGCAATTTAATTAATCTCAAAATTTCAACTTAAGAAATTCAAGAAAATTGGTTTTAGATAGATCATAAATTCACGGTATTTTCTCCTATTATTGGATTTTAGAATCAAGTTTTTTAGTTGTAATTTTATAATCACTACTATTGTTGAATGAAAACTTAGGGTACCTTCATAATAATAATAAAAAAAAACTTAGGCTAGTATAAATTGCTAATTAATTTCTCAAAATATATATTAAATTACTTATAGGAATGATAGTCTAATTACTTATGGACATGTTCATTTGCATTATATACTGAATAATCAACATGGTCGGACTATAGTAGTCAGGTTACGGTGGTTGGTGGTTGTCGAAATTGGACGTTTGGTAAAGCACAAGAGTTCTTCAAATGTCCAAACTCTTTTCAAATCAAGTCAAAGCGAGAATGATGATCTATTTATAATAATTGAGAGTTTTATTTTAGAAAATCGTGTCAAAACCTCATAGTATTCCATCAATGTGTTTTGTTGTCATAGTTCGATCTTTCTGCATTTAATTGCTTTAATGACCTCATAGTTGATTGATTTTGACCTTTTCGGATTCCTCTAGCCAAAATGCTTTATTTGATTATAAGTATATAAGACTTGAAGATTGTTTGACTTTATTAATTTTCTAAAGTTCTAACCATATTTGGGCTCATTTAGATTCAGATTGGATCACTTTTGCGTTATCAGTTTTTCCTTATCAAGAGTTTTAAGATAGTCTGTTCGATTATTAATTTTTTAAATATAGGGCTTGAATGATCTTGAATTTGACTCTATAAGTGATCTCATCCAAAATGCATCAAGGGTTGTGCCCAATCGAGTGGATTTTTTGGTGACTTATCAATAAAATCTTAGTTCGAGATGAATGCATTTAAAAATTATGAAAATTTTACTTTGGGAAAATATTAAATGAGGGGATTATGCAATAGATTATTTTAAAATCATAATGAATTGTATAATGTGGTATATTTTTGTTCTGAAAGATTAGCAATTGAATTATTTGTTAAGAAGATGCATGAAAGTAAGGTTTTATGTTCATGTAAGGTATCTATTAGATTTGGAATGTTATCAGGGATTTTATATTGACTTGGTTAAGAAATATTTTTTGTAAAGTTGTATAGAATAATGGGATGCCAAATAGTTAAATAAAAAGCTTCTTGGTACCAATATTTAAAAATAAATGGATGTTCAATATTATGCTAACTTTAAAGAAATCAAACATATGATTCATATGATGAAGCTATAGGACAAAATATTGGAGCTTGCACTTAAAATTCACATCAATTTTTGGAGACCTAATGTGGCATCAAGCCAAAAAAAATTATCATGGAAATGTTTTTATGTTAAAACAATGAAAAAGTATGTACAATAAATCTAAGAATTCATATGATCTTTATTGATTTTAAGAATGTGTGTAATTGAGTCACAAAATAATTAATTTGGTGCACATTAAGCTTGAAAATTGTGTGCCAAAGTTACGTTGAAATTATTAAAAATGTTTGATAGTGTACTAACTTGTATTTGATTTAGTTAAAGAATGACTATATTTTTCCATTGTAGGAGAATGATATTAAGGATCAATATTAACTTTATTATCTTTTTCTATTGCTTATGAGGATGCTTATAAAGAATTCTCGAGTAAGCTGCCTTGGAGTTTTTTTTTTCTCTTAAGATTATATGGCTCTAATTGGTGAGGCGTTAATTGAAATATGTAAATATATAAAAATTAAGAAAAAAGTTATAAGATTAATTATATGGGAGTAGTAGAATAAGAATTGAGTATATAATATGCAATTTTAGTGATTTTAATCTTAAAAACTATTAATTAATTGAAATGTGTAAAGAATATAAAAATTAAGAAAATAGTTAGAAGATTAAGTATATGGGAGTAGTGGAATGAGAATTGAGTATATAATACGCAATATTAGTGATTTTAATTCTAAAAGTTATTAATCAATTTTATTAAAAAATAGTAATAAATTTAGGTGTTGGATCTATTACACAGAAGAATGACTATATAATTGAGAATAATTTGTAGATTTAATGCTAAGTGATTAAAATGAATACATGTTTTATTATTGTTTTGTGACAAGATATTCTGTTTGAAGCTAATTTTATAAAAATGCAATTTTGCTAGCGTTAGTGTAAGTACCATGGCATTGGGCAGCAAAATTCAGTAATAAGGATGATAATGCACCCATTAGAGTAGAATGATTAAGTTGTGTTAGAGGATTATGAAAGTGGAAGGACAAGTGTAAGATAACATGAATAGAGGTTGTTCAAAATTATTTAGGAAGAATAGATTTAATATTTTTGGCAGCACTCAACATGAGCAAATGGAAAATGAGGATTTATAAAGCTGGCTTCGAGTGGTTAAGATGAGCTTAGTGATGATGATGTACATACATATGTGTGTAATTTATGTTGCATAGTCATGAAAATGCACACAAACTGAATGAACATTTCATGTGAGCTGTCTTCTAGTAGAAGTCTTGTTGGCTGATAAAATGGTAAGAGTAGGACGGATTTAGCTTTTTTTGGTTGATACAATGCGAAAATGACAATGATGATGGTCAAAGCCTCGACATGTAGCAACAAAAATGGCCATGGACTTGCAATACAAAACTTAAGAGAAGCCTTACGTAGATCGTATGTCTCTTAAATTAGAGAAGCGTATGACAATGCGCCTTATAATCCCATCTTATAAACAAGATGAATTTACAGTTAAAATTTAGAGCCTTAGATCTAGGAATGCCTGAGGGTCTTATTTTTTTCTTCGATGGGCTTGATTTGACTTTATTTAATATACTAAATTTTCTTGAATTTGGTTATGTACACTTGTGAATTTGGCTGAGTCTACCGACTAATTTTGAGAAGAGATATCGAGCATATTTGAGTTTACCATGCCCTCAGATTTGTATGCTAATTTTATGATTCAAGGTTCATTATATTCAAAGACTTGTGGATTTATTTATAAATTTATTAGTTTGTTGATCTATATGTCGGATTCACTTGGAGTGAATTGGGTTTCATACCATTTACTATTCTTTAAAAGAGCTTTCTTCAAATTTAAAAATATTTTGGAAGTCTGATGAATATTTGAAAAAATTGTAGAAATTAGATGCCAGTTTAGAAAATTTGATAGATTTGATTGGTCCAGCACAATGAACCGTACATTCTGCACACTCTAATACAGTTTATAATGGTCTCCCTTTTTAAAGAGATTTTATGATCTTTTAAGGCATTTAATTATATATTTTTAATTTTTTTCCTTACAAGTGGCTTCACAACATTCAAGCTGGATTCAATTTAAATATCCCGCAACTAAATATTGGCATTTTTCATCACAAAAATTGGATATAAATTTCCAGCCAAAAGAACAAATAAATATTCCCTAACAGCATCATGAAAGGATTCGAAATCCAAAGTAATTAATATGGATTGAAAGAAATAATTTTAACTTTAAATGAGAATATAATGAAAGCTGGAATTTAAATTTACTGATGAAAGACATGTTCTTGAGCGGTTAGATTTTTTGCTTTCAACTCTTCCCTTTTTTGCACCAGATAAATAGTCCATTTAATTAAGGCACACATCTACCTAGTAGGCCCTGCCAGTTAAATCACTCATGCCATGTGCGATGGTTCCTTGATACACACTTGGTCTTACAAAGTTCAGCTTTTTATCGGATTTCATTGAGGAAGAGAGCCCACTTTACATTTATCGTCGGACCATCCAACATGAAATCATTGCTGGCGGTAGTGTCTCACCAGAAGCATCATCTTGATTTTCAGCTTGCCACGGGAGCTTAGTTCTTCTGCTTATTCTTCTCCTTCTTTTATATGATTCCTTCTAATTCTATTTCTTATGGAAGATTTACATACATCCACTAAATTCATATGTATTTACATATCTAACAGCAAAATTTCAATTTTTACATGTATGCCTCATACATATGCATGAAAGGTGTATTTCACTTTTTAAAAGTTAAAATAGAGGTATTTTTTATGTAATACAAAAGATTTGGCAGGTAGAAATGTAAAAAACCAAAGTTTATATCTTAAAATGTAAAAGCATAAGAATTAGGTCATATGTATGTAGATGCCCGTATTTTGTTATGATTTCCAGTTTATATTCCTATCCAAATAATAACTAAAGTAAGCTTAATAATTAGATAAAATCATTTATTTATCTTTTGCATCTCTCTTTGCAACATTATATTAAAACAAGCTCTACCAGAGTTCTGAAAAGCATACATATTTAGACACGAATTTGCCACTTTTTCTTTAGCAAATATATATATTTTTGAACAATCAGCTATTTTTTTAACTGGATTATCACCCACAGCATTGAACACTACAAAAAGATACCCAAATCATGACAATTCCTTTCATGTATGATTCACATTAAACCTTAGGTACCAAAACTATGGCAGTGCAGTGATTTCCTTGCAATAAGTTCTGTAAAATTGTTTAGAATTTTCAGCTTGCTAATGGCAGGTTTATCCAGTACTTCTGCATGGAGCTTGATTATTATTTTTTATACTGTTGATCCCTTACTAATATCAAATGCTATATGATGTAGATTATGCCAACAAATTTCTTGTTGCATTTTGATTATTTCATTTTTTTTTATTTATAAAATCTTACTCTAAAAGTTTCTTTATCATAATATGTATATATAACCTCTCTTGTAATGCAAGATCATGTGACAAGTATTATATATGTTTTGTTTTTCAAAACGTGTGCCCTATGACCTTGAGAGATTCATATCCAATCAGCGATGTTAATGTTCCCACATGAGATATTCTGGTTCAAAGAGCGCAACACTGCTTTCCATCTAATTTTTTGAAATGTTGCATAATATTCAATTAGTTTTGAATTATCTATAAAACATCATGTGTTTAACATTGATAATGTACTTATTTTCTAAGCAACATGATATGAGATTTATATGGCATATGAACTTTATTTTTTTTAATTAATAAAACTTTAATTTTATAAGCTTTGTATTTATTTTTATTTAGTTATGTAATCTTCATAGTATTAAGATTTTGTAAATGATTTAAAATTCATTTTGATTCTGCTTGTCTTCATCTTTTATTGATTTGGCATTGTCTGAGCCATTTGATCGATGTCTAGTGATTAATATTTCCATAGCAATCATTATGTGTGACTGGGATAGATTGTGTTGCGGTCTAATGATTTAAAAGCTCTATAACTTTCTAGATTCTATAATGCTAAGCATGTAGCGCAGCTTGGCACGCTGTAGACACTAGGTTGTGCTCCTCATCCTTAAAGAAGAGTATGGGTTGTACCTTTGATATCTTGTTGCAATAGCCTTCCAATCTCTTGCATTGGAGGTTGGAAGTACTATTGATAGCCTTGGGAAGTACTATTGATAGCCTTGGGTAGCATTTGGGGTACTACAACGACATATTCGTAAGTGACATCGAAGTTTCTTTGGAGAGAAATTGTGGAATGAACTTATGGTTGGAGCTAGCACTTGAGTTTGGGAACCTACTTTAATAATCTGGAGCTACGTGTAGCTTTTGATTTGTCCCAAGTACCACATACAACTAGTCGAGCTTGATGGCCATGGATGATTTGAATAACACTAATTAAATGTTACTTAGGCTCAATCTTGGTGAAGTGCAGTCAATGATGGATTTGACAAAGTAAGAGGAGTAATTACAACTTAGTTCCTTTGATTGAAAAGGATTCAGTGTTTTTGGTCTAATTGGATTCGGTGTGCTTGGCTTCACCCAATTTGGGTATGAATGAATTATCGGTCTGTTTGAGGCAGCTGCAACTGTTCGAAGAGGCAACTATGAAGCAGCTGTAGAAGAAACTGCTTTTTAAAAAGCTACAGTGACTATTACAAATTTATTTTATTTTCAAAAATTCTGACCGTAGCTTTCTGGTAACCATTACAGTTTAACAACTCAGGTTGAAAAAAACAATTTTCTGCCATAAAAATTTCTAAAAAGCTGTAAGAAAACAATTTCTCAAACAGAACTATGATGACAGTTTGAAAAGTAAAGCAGAAATAAAGTCGTCCCAAACAGACCTCAAGTCAACTGGATTTGGTTTCAATTTGGATTCTCTTTTATAGTTGTTTGTTGGATCAATTCTCCTTGGCTTTCGTTGAAGTTAGTTTCTTATGAATTTGGTATTGATTTGGCCTTCGGGTTAGGTTAGGTGTTCTTAATGGATTAATTGAAATCAATCAAACTTTTAATTGTGTGATTTAGATTGTTGTATTACTTGGATTAACAGTTTAGGATTTAATCGAGCTGTAAATTAGACCAACTTGGATTAAACTCAGCTTGATTAAGTTTGCTTAATTTGTAGTTAGATTAGTCAACTAATATGATCTTTAAATTCACTTGGGTCCATTCAACCACCTTGGCTCTAGTAAAGACTTAGATCCAACCAAGAGTGTCTAATTAATCATGGTTACATCTGATAGACAAGATTTTATTTGATATTGAGTTGTGTTTACTTTGGTTAGCTTATGTTGACATATTTACCACCTAATGGTTGCATACCACCAACTAAATCTAATGAAGTTCAAATTTAACTTTTATAGACACCAGGCAAAAGTCAATTTGCTTTATTCCTAGTGCTTATTGAAACTTAGAAGTCTTGCATGCATACCACTCAATTCTTATGTATTTACATATCTAACACCTAAACTTCGATTTTACACACATCCCGCTCTATTTATACAATGAAAAGATATATTTCACCTTTTAAAAGTTAAAACAATGGTTTTTTTTAAGGGATATGAAAGACTTGTGTGGTATAAATGTAAAAAAAAATAAAGTTTAGGTGTTAGATATGTAAATACATAGGAATTGTGTTGTATGTATGTAAATGCCTCTTGAAAGTTTTGAGTATGAGAAGCTTTTTTATGATTTACCACAGAAAGAAATGCAAGAACCTGGAAGAATGCCTACTGAGGAACTTTCTCGTCCAAAGCCAGCTGCTAAGAAGAAAGCTGCATCTGCCACTAAGAAGGCAGAGGCGGAGAAAGCAAAAGCAGGTTTTGCAGGTTCACTGCAGTCAAAGAAGACCGCGAGAAGAAATCCAAAAACCGAACACTTCCAGCACACCGACGGTTCTGCATCAGAATCTCTGCCGGATTCCTCATCCTTCGGCGGCGGCGACTATCGAGGACTAAGACACAAATATCTTTTGTTGGAGGAAGAAGGCCTGTCTTTGGATCGAGCACTGAGTATGGTTGAGACCGAAATCAAGGCTCTAGAAAACGATAAGTTTGAGCTTCTGGACCAACTTGTTGTCTTGGAAGGTCTCATTGATCCATCAGAACTCAAATCTAAAGAGAATTGATGCAAGGCATTTTAATTTGTTGGTTGAGGATTTTGGTTTTCAGCCTAAGATGTATGGGGTCATATAAGGCTTTGTATATATGGTTTTTCACTCAAATGTCTAGTAAAAAATATGTATTTAAAAGTTTTATTTGTGGTGGCTTTGTATTCTGACTCAGAACTAAACTGCTTTTAGCTGATGTATTTGCTCATAATATTTGGATATAAATAGATTATTGTATGTTCTGCTTGTAATTCCTTACTTAACATATTGCCAAGGGTACATAATTCCTTTAATGTGGATTAAATTTTACTCCATGCGTGATAGTAGATCAAATTTCATAAGTTGTGATGGTAGATCAAGATCTTAAACAACAGCAATAACAACAATAATAATAACAATAATAATAGTAATATATCAAAAAAAATATTATGTGCAAGCTCAATGGATTTGATTTAAAAAACTTGTAAAATAGTTTCTTCTATAAGTTAAATTGTCATCACGCCGGATCAAATGTGGTTAAATTGGGTTATTAAAGGTCTATTTGGTGTAGTGTTTGTTTGAAGAAGCAATTGTGAAGTTGCTGTGAGAAAGATGTTGATGAAACAATGTCTGTTTGGAATGGTCTGTTGTTAACTTCTTGTGATGAAAGCATTTGTGAAAAAAAAATTTGTATTACTCTTCTGTGTATATGTTCTGTATATGTGTTAACTATATTTTAACAATTTCATACTAAATTCAAATGAAACATCAAAAAAAATTTTTTAGAAGTTGACAGAAAGTCAATTCATCCTATTACATCTAAACTTATATCTTACTTAATAAAGAGTAACACGAAAATTAAAATTACAATAGCAACAAATAATATTATCATAATAGTAATCTTGGTATCTAAACGTTTCAGTATGTCGGGAATATTTTTTCTCCCAATCTACTTTCCACACATGATCACTATATGAAGCAGACTTGTAGTAGACGACCCGTCTTAAAAAATTGTAATCATCTATTAATCTATTTTTATGACGTCTATAAAATCTTTGTTTATAGCTAGCTTCCCATTATGACGTAAACATGCAACATTGCAAATCACAGTTATAATACACTACTCTAGAGGCAATAGAAGTTCTAGAACTTATATTTTTTTTAAAATGTAAAGTTTAATAAAACCCTCTCAACTTTAATCAGAAAATGAGCCCAAAAACTCATATTATCAACCAAAGAAAGTCAGTACCATCTGGAATCAAGTGAAGAATTTGTTCATAACATTAATGTAAAGTAAATACTATCTAACTCTCAATTTTATTATTACATAACATCTCTTTCATCTCCTCAGCTCCTTCACCATCATGCGACTAAGAATTTATTGTATCTCAAGTAAACTCATGCATTCCTTGTCTTATTTGATACTCATACACTTCAGGTGGGACATATGATCAATCTTCATCTAAAATATTGAATTCAACATCATGATGTGAGGGGTGGTATGGTATGAAATTATGTAGTGTCATTTTAGACACAACTATGTTAACATTGCTATAGGAATGAATACGTAGACATATCTCGTATGATAACCGACTTATTTTTTCAGATTTCAAGTGTTCGCTTAATGACCCCATGTAATGATGAGTATCGCTTATTTAACATTCATTTCTTCTGTTGAATCACTTGACTGCTCCTTTCAAAGTCAGGTAAGTGATATTTTGTATCAGTATATGAGTATATGACTTCAAAAACCCTCATTACATAAGGTATCTAACATCCACAAGATAATATTTTTCTTAAAAAAGTTTTGTAAAATGAGTTCTTAAATGATTGTGTTAAATCAAGAATAATTTTAAAGGTGACCTACCTAGAGGTGTCATTATAAAATTATATTGAGTTGATCATGTGGTAAATTTGAAAAAACAAACATCATGTGCACTTCCTTTCTAGCCGGACATCACAAAATTGAAGCTTATATTGAAGTCACATATTGTCATTACAATTTGTGTGGCTGAGCCAAAACACCCAATGTATGTCACTTTCTCTTTATTAGAGATGCGAGCATCCAAATGTGTTCCAACAATTGCTCTGACACAATATGGTATCACACAGTAATTTATTGATTTAAGAAATTATGTGATTTATTAATATAAATAAGTATAAGATAATATGTACATCTAAGTATGACATATACTGATAGTCATGAGATATTTTTGATTGCATCATTTGAAATAATATAACTAACAACATTATAACTTTGGAGAATAAGTTGATTAAGGCATCTAGACCAAAAGAGAAATACCTATTAATTGTTTTCAGATGAATATTAAAATCCCTCACTTGTTGACCTTACAAATTTGTTATGTGACAAAATATACAATGTTACAACCAAAACATCTTTTTATGTTATTCAGGATGATTTGTGGTGGTTACGATGAATTTCTAGCTCATGCAAGTGATCTAGAAAAAAATTAAAGGTGACATATGGAACTTGTTATGAAATCTTCTAGTGTGACTCATGAGTAACTCAACGACGCATTTCTTCTCAATGAAGGTAGAGATCATACATAAAGTTTTGCAAATATAGGATTCATAGTACTCATAAACTATGCAAATAGCAATGATAATGATTTTCTAATATTGATCTCATTGATTAATATCCACAATGGTAAACATTAAAAAACTTATCATATATGATTTTCATTGGAGCACATGATTCTATTATCTTTACATATATCACACCAAAACATTAGTATTTGAATATGTATCTATCAATTCTTTAGATTAATGATACCAATGCATCATAAATATTAAATTTTAGAAGTTAGAGGTGTTACTACATAAAACTTGTGAGGCATGTATATAAATTTCTAAAACAATTTTCAAATCACTACGCCCATGGACAAATTTCTCCAATAGAGAAACTAAATTTTGAAACTATCATATAACTAAAAAACACTAGAATAAAAATCAAGCAATCAAATCACAATATCACTGAAATTTACACTAGCATAAACATGGAGCATTAAAACCATAATATCATCAAAGTACTCCAAGAACTAAGGCAACTGAGATCATCATCAACCATTCAAACCATCATAAATAACCATTCAAGGCATACATAGTATTCGCCTATGGACAATAGTAGAGGATCATATGTTAAAGAAGGCATTACTTGAGTAACATCCCCCCAAATACTAACTATATTCCCTACCAAACTTTTAATTTTTTTCTCATTAAAAAAAAATCATCCACGACACCATTAACCAAACACCTCCACATCAACAAAAAAAACTTCCTAAATAATGGAAACTGGAACAAGCGACAACCAAATAATTCCATATTGATAGAAAATAAACCAAACAAAAACAATTGAAACAAATGACAACCAAATATCTCTATATTGATAGAAAATATTCCAAATAATGGAAACTAAAATAAATCATAACACGAAGGGAATTTTTGTCAGTCATTCAATGTTAAGACAATAATGAAAGAATAAATATCATCCAAGGTTCAAAATATTTAATCTAACCTTTAGAAATTGAATGAAGAACACATCAGAAAAAAGAGTGAAGAGGTGGGCCTCTAATGTGTATCAAATGTGTGTGTTAGTTCTATATTATTTTATCTTTATTTGTGTTATTTTGCATATTACATGTGTATTTTATTGTTTTATCGAATAAGTTGAAGTGGATTGCCTAAGTGCTGAACTAGTGGCCCTAGTTCTAGGTGCATAGGTGTCTGAAGTCAGAGCCCTAGATTCCCTGGTGCCTAGTAGCCTAAAGTCAAAGCCTCAATTGACCTAACGTTAGTAATGGGCTCTCCAACTCATGAAATAGCTTAAGATTTTTGAGAGAGTAAAAACCTTGTGCTCGAGGCCCAGTCATGCAGATGATAGTTACACATAGCTTTGAGTCGGTTAGGGCTATAGAAGTGATAAATAACAGACACTTTGAGCGGAATGGGAGAGGAGACTTAGAGATGAAGAGAGAAGACAAAAGACATCGAGTGAAAAAGTGAGGAGAGAGGAGAAATACTAAGAGCATGAGTGAGAGATATTTTGTGAGTGTATTTCTTTCTTTTATTAGTGTAAGTGTGTGTATATGTTAAGGTCTAAATAAGAGGAACACTATGGAGAAAAATTTGTTATATTCTAGTTTGGTTGCTCCTACTTTATATATAAACATCACTTGTCATTTGCAATGAAAGTTATTTTATTTTCATTTATAATGCATCATCACTAAATCTCTTTCTCCCTTGAATTGTAATAAATAAAATTTAGATTTACATGATTTTATGAACCATATTATTTTCAAGTGCATATTGATAATATTTTGTGCTTTATTTACTTCTAAGTTGACAACTTTGAATATTAAAATGGGTTGTGATCTAGTACCACGGAAGCAAACTAGTGAAACAATTATATTAATATACACTATTTTAGAAGGATAGGAAAATTACCACTAGACTAATATAGTCACATAAGAAAATACAGAAACATGAAGGTTTTTATACGTTATAGTAAAATAAATTATAATATGAAACCTGAAGTCTTCTTATGACCTTGGAAAAGGCTTAGGAGCAATTGTTGTTCGTAATTATCAATAAAAATATATTTCATAGAATGAGTCTAGATTTCTTGGATTCAATTCAAGGGAGAACTCTATCACTTGTTTGGAAACCACTAATTTAGGTTACTTTTGCAAATAAAATTAAAATTAGATACTTTAAAATTTCACCAAAACTTCAACTTTTCTAACCCAGAATTAGTAGACTAAATATTCATCCTAATTTAAAAGTTAAATCATTCCTCATGGGATTAATGTACATATTTAAATTCATAATTATTTGATCGACATGTATATTTTTACGGTTGATGCATGCTCCAAAACATCGTGACATCAAATTTTTGACATCGTTAATGGAAAACGATGTAAAAATTTTTATTTATGAGGATTTTAGTTGAACCAAAAGTTTAGATTTGAAAAATCATAATGTTATGATTTCTCTATATGTTATTTTGTGTTTTTCATTTTTTGTATTCTTATATATAGTGTTAAAAAAATTTTGTTACTTGTGATTTATTTTCTTATTACACGAAATTGCTTAAGAGTGATTGTTGATTTATGTATATTGTACCATTTATTTGTGTATTATGTTATTTCAGGGTTATTCACTAGTTATTCCTAAGTGCGTATGCATAAGACTGGATCTACTGAACTAGTGATGTGAGATCCTGAAAAAAAAATTAAGAAAATAGAAAAGCAAAAGAAAAAAACTAAATAAGAAGTTAGGAGCAAGACAACCCTTAGAATAAGAATGTTCAGCTTAGACCGATTAGGGACTTTGTCAATCCCTTTATAAATAGAGTGCACTCGGGCATTGGTGGACATACCATTAGTGCTAATATCTTCAAAATCAAACCTTCGATCATTTAAATAATAAAAAATTCTCAATTTTTGGGGTCAACTATTAGAGATTCTAACCTCCACATTGTTAATTTTTTGAAAATTTGTGCAACATTTAAGTATGATGATGTCCTTGATAATGTTTTCAGGCTTGGGTTGTTCACATTTTTCTTAATAGATAAGATAAATATTTGGCTAAACTCTTACCACTTAGTAAAATCACAACATGGAAAGAGTTTGCACAAAAAATTCTAGCTAAGTTTTTTTTCCATCCAAAACTGCTAAGATACATTCTTTATCCAGTTAGATGGCAATTCCAAGTATGAAGCTTGGGAAATATTTAAAAAAATTCTTAGGAAGCACTTGCACCAAGCCCTACACAACCAACTAATCTTAAAAACCATGTTTACGGGTTGATGAGATCTTTAAGATCTATAATAAAAACTATTGCAAGGGGTTCATAATATCTAAACCCTTTGAGGAGGCCTATGCTTTAATAGAAGAGATGACTATCAATAATTTTCAATGGTTTTTATTTTTGTTTCTTTCTCTTTTTATTTTTAAAGGAGTCAATAGTTTGTCCATCATTGTATACTTTACTTTTTCAAACAACTCTTTCTTTTGAATCATGTGAATGATCAGGAGGGAGAGGTATTGAAAAAGCATGACATATGGCATAGGTAAAAAAACAAGAGAAAGAACATGGAGAACTTTCGTACGATAAACCCTATAAGGATAGCCCAACAATATACGCTCAAATAAGTTCAAATCGAGATAGCTTCTGCCAAATATCCATGAAAGAATGCTTACAAAAGCTACCCACAACCATAAATTCAAGTGTGTTTGCCTATTCTTCAGTCCAAAGTGCTCTCCCAAGAGGAGGTATCCCACTTGGTTAATAACACCTTAAGGGTTGCCCAAGAATACTCTTGATAGTTTTGCTTACATTTAAAGTGACAACTAGGATAGTGTTATCAAAGTTATTTTACAAGGGACTACTCTGATGCTTTTAAAGCCCTCGCTAAGCCATTAGATGGAGAGTGAGTCTCTCACGATCCCACACGGGTAGCAGACTCATCAGAATATTGACCTACAAAATAACTAGATCATTCTGACGGAGTATACCGATATGTTAAAGCAATTCTAGGCCATAAGGGCAGATGAAAAATCATCATATCTCAAATAGGTGACAACACATCGACAATCGGGCCGTCAAGATGATATCAATGTCAACAAGAAGAGTGATAGGTCTCAAATAGGTGACAACACAGGTGGTTTATTATCATCTACCTTAGGGGACTCTTACAGGTATAGTAAATCATACAGAAATAGAATACTTATAGCAAAATATAATAAGGAAAGTACAGTAAAAGAAAAAGTGGCAGTGCCCGCCTTCCTCCTCTGACATCGCTAAAGGAGTTGAAATTACAGATAAAGCATGCAAATATTATTAAAAATTAAAAAAACACAAAAGACACGAGCATGTGTGTATATAAGAAAGTCAGGTGGCATATATATGAGAGATCAGAGCTGAGTGTAAGAATTTTAGTCAAGGGGGGAGCTCAGCCTCAAGACCAGTGGTCCTAGCTTCTCTCGAAGGATATTTGTAGTAAACCAATAAAAATTTAAGCATATAAGAATGAACATCGGTTAAAGGACTACCAACAAAACAATCAGGGGAGAGCAGCTCATAGCCCTGTAATGTGACCGACAAGTGAACTTACTAAAATGGCAACAATAAAAAAAAAAATCTTAATGTATCAACCATACAAATAATTTAGGCTCTTCATTTAATAAGAAAAATATTGGTTTCATAAAAATAAATTTTTTTTATTGTATTATTTATTTTGTAAAACAAGCAATTCATGAGTCAGTCACATCATTGGGCTAGGGCCGCCAGCAACTCTCAAAGGTAAGGGCAACTTCTTACCAAATACTAGAGGATAATATTGCCGATCCTATACCCTTACAAAGTTATCGGGTCAAGAGATACAGTACAATTATGTTATCTCATTTTTAGCATAAGAGGCCTTTCACATCATCGCTCGTAACGCCAACACTACCAACTTACAAATAAGCTCGAAGATCCATATGTAGCCATTTTTTAAATATCCCTAATTGCCAAAAGGGTTTGAGCACAATGTCCAAGACTCATACCTTTAAACATCGGGTATTATTATATGTTAATATGTGGTGGGATGATGCGCGTGAACATATCTTAATTTGAAAAGTAGTGGATTATATTTTTAGTGGGTTCTTATGTATTTCAGTTGGTTTTGGTGACTGTTACATTTTTAGGATGATTTTCCTCAATAAGTTATAATGAGCCCAATTGTCCTATGAAATGTCCAAGATCTTGTAAAGATGTCCAGAACATAGTTTTAAATAACTTAAAATCTCTTGGGTCATTCCAAGTTCATTTAATCTTCCTACATTGTTGAGCCAATCAATCCATGTGGATTAGAAAACATTGAAGGGGGTATTAGCATTCCAAGTTGTTCTTAGTGTATTCTTGTTTATGTGTTGATTAGCTCATGGGTGAAGGCATGAAATAACTCCCAACTTTGTATTAAGAGTTATACAGGCAGAGCCCATAAGGGTATGTTTGCAAATATGTGGGAGTTTTGTAAGCTTACCCCTAGGCTAGACCTGAGCTTGTGATGTTGCATGGTGTTTTATTATTTTTTATATTTTTCTTGAATTGCTCCTTAGTTATCTTGAGTTAAGCCTAGCTCGCTATAATGCTCTTGAGTCTCCAAGGGTAGGATTATAATTTAGAAAACTTTTACAAAATGCATTTGGTCTTAATCAAAAGAGTTGCAGGATTCTCTTCAATCAATGATTGAGGTTTAAATCATTGAATTAGGAGCTTTTAATCCATACCCCTTTACCATTCAATCATCCAAATCTTTACATCTTCCTTTATCCAACAATTCAAATATTTGCATTTTTAACCTTTTTAGAAAATCTCATGAGTAGGTTACTTCCCTAATTAACCCTTTGTGTCCCAAACATTTCAACAATCTTTACATCATGAATTTCAACCATTTACCTTCTAATTTACTATAAAAATTATTTAGTGTGGGGTTAAAGTGTAAATTTCATTTTTTACAAATATGCCCTTAGAGTTAACACCCCTTAACTTTTAATTTATTGCTTCAATCACTATGCGACTTCACTGGCTACTTACCCATTGGCTAATTAACACATTAGAAGTGAGTTGATATTTTTCTATAATTATTTTTATCAATAATTATGAATATATAGAAAAAAATACATTTAGATATTTAAAATACACTCACTGTCTTTGAAAAATTTATGGGGGTATCTCACGGTTGATGTCATTAATAAGAGAAAATTTTGTGATATTTTGAATTGTATATAAATTTTTAAAATTTTTTTGGTCGAAAAATATTTAGAGAATACAATTTTAATTATAAATTTCATTTTTATTTTTCTTAAGTGCCTTTGACCTTGCTTAACTTACCAAACTTTATTTCTTGTTTTTATTTTATTTTATTTTTTATAATTATTTTAATAAAACCGAAGTGAATATTATATAAAATTATGGCTTTTAGGTTTTGAGGTGTCTAAATTAGTCATGATGAGCTTACTGGAATTTTTTGAATTTGTCATGATGGAATTTTGAACTTGGGCTTGGTGGAATTGGGTTGTGCATGTGGTATTGAAATTTGGTGGATTTGGGTGGATTTAGAAAAATTTTGAGATTTTGTTGTTTTTTTTAGTGGGGAAGTGTATATGAGTGGGGGGGTAAGTGTGTATGTGATGAAGTGAGATGAATGATGATGTGAATGTGTATGTAGGGTGAAGTGAGTGTCCAAGTCATAAAGGGGTTTATAAGGCCTTATGATCCTATGAGAACTCATTTTTTCAGTTTCAACATGTTGGTACTAATCAACTCAATCAAGTATTGAGGATTTGAGACCACCTAAGTGAAACTTCACAAAAGAGCCAAAAAGTAGATAAAACTTCTAAGGGGAGTGGATCCCATCACTAGTACTCTAAGATAGTCAAAAGGAAAGTCCTATAGCTAGATCCTAAGTTTTAGGAGAAGAAATTAAACCTCACTAAAATGATGCCAACACCAGTATGTTCATCCAAACCCTGGATCTAATTACTTCACGATGCCTTTCCAAAAGGAATTACCTCATCAATCTCGAGGAATACTCAGTGAGAGTCTTCCTTGATAGACTCTTAAAAAATACATCCCACATGGGTTGGCCACTCAGTCCACCCGATCCATTGCACTAATACGATTGATTTGGATAATCCACTACCTTTCCAGTAGACATATCGAATTAGCTAGAGTACTCACTCACATAGATGATTCGTGTCTAATCGGGACCTTCAATACCTGATTAGATTGTGACATTTTACTTGCCAAGGACTACTTTACTCATTTTGGAGGAAATCCCTAGATGGATTTTCTGAGCTAGTGTTTACAAAAGTACCCTGAGGTTGGACTGTCTCATGCACCCAACCCTTTAGATACCTCTTTTGTAGTTTGATCGACTTAGTTGATCCTACACACCATATCAGAAGGTATGTTGCACTGATTATGGTCTACATTTGCCTAGTTCGCCCATTCAGATATGAGGATGTTTTCATTCTTAAGGAATATTCCCAGTGGAATCCAGGAAAATATTCCCCAACGAAGTCTTCTTATTAGGCACTTGAAAAAAGTACCTCTTATAATATGGGTTGTCAGCTTTCATTAAAAATAAGGGCCACTCTACTAGTTTGTAAGGAATCCTTGATGTAATCAAAAGCACTCTAAGGTTGAATAACTTCATGCATCCAACCCTCTTTGGTACTCCTATGGTATTTTGACCTAGTTGGCCAACTTTGCTCACCATCTCGAAGTACATGTCTCACTAATTTGAGCCCTTTGTCGCATTGATTAGTCCATGTGTATGATATGTATCCTTATGCCCACAGAAAATCCTCAGCAAAGATCACTTGAAATCTCCAACGAGGTTCACTTTACTGAAATACTACAAGAAGTGTTACATGGTCAAATCTCTTTATGCATTCCTGTCGAGATGACTCAATTATTTCAAAGGCTTTGTATATCGATGATTCTGTTACCCATGTAGAGCCCATGAGAGACACACACTTTGCCCCATGCTTTAACATGAGCTTTGAAATCATTAAAGTATTTCTCTGCAAGATAACTATCCTTTAATAACCATGTGCTAGTTGTCACTTCTAATGTAAGCAAAACCTCTATTGATCAAGAGTATTCTTGGGCAACCCAAAAGAAGTAATTAATCAAGTGGGATACATCCCCTTGGGAGCACTCTAGACCCAAAAAAAGGAAAACACACCTAAATCTTTACTTGTGGGTAGTCTACGTAGGTATTTTTTCGTGAATATTGGTCCAAGGTGTTTCTGCACGATCTTGTTGGGGCGGACATACTTGACTTATCCTTACAAGGATTATCATACATAGGCTCTCCACATACTTCTCTTGTTATCATCTTTATCAGTTGTCCGTCTTTTCAGTTCCTCTCCTCTTCTATCATTCACAAGATCTCAAAGAATGATTTATTTGAAAAAGGTAAGTATACGATGATAGACAAACTGATGAATCCTTAAAAAAAGGAAAGGAATGAAAACAACCATATCATAGAAGAAGAGCACGTGCTTAAATAACTTAATGAAAAATCTATCCCATACTTAAGAAAGACACCCTCACCACCCTCTCCACTTGGGAAGGAACAAGAAAGGCCACCACCATATTTTCCTCATAGATTGATTAAATAACAGATAAAGCAACATTTCTCTAAATTTTTAGAATTATTCAAGGGCTCACTATTAATATCACATTTGCAGAAGCACTTGAACAAATTCTCATTTACATTAAATTTATGAAAGAATTTGTAAATTAAAAAAATATAGATTTTTAAATTTAAAAAATGTGGCATTCACAGAGAAGTGTGGTGAAATAATTAAAATAAAAACTCAAAAAAATAAAGGATAGAGGTGGTTTTACCATTCTATGCATTATAGAAGATCAATTAATAAGAAAAATACTATGTGATTTAAGGCTAGTATAAATTTAAAAAAGTTTTCAATATTTGATAGATTAGAATTAGAAAAGCTACTACCTACCTTTATGGTTAGTTGATTGTTCCTTGAATTTTTCTTCGGGTTTATAAAAAATGTCCTATTAAAAATAGATAAAACCATATTCTCTGATGATTTTATTATTTTAGATATCAAGGAAGTTGTTGAGATCTCAATTATATTAAAATGATCATTTCTTTCAATTGACAGGGAAAATATTAACATTCAAAAAGAGAAGTTAATTATTATAGCACAAAATAATGAGTTTACTTTTTAAATTTATAAATCCATTTCTTCTCTTATTTATTCTTCTGAAGAGTGTTGTAGAATGGAAAAAAAAATTGCAAGATATTTTGAAGAGAATTTAGAAAATAAAAAATTCATTTTCAAAGAAATGAACATTTGGGATCATAATTGAATGATATAAGAGAGTCTTCAAGGCATGAAAAATGTTGGGTGGTTAATCAAGGATTATTAAAATGAGAATAAAATCATAGAGAAATCTCTTTGCATAATTTGTCTATATCACATTAGGGACATAAAACAAAGCACTGCTTAGATGACGACTCAAATGTTATCTTGTGGTTTGACTGCATGTTTGTGTTGCTTTATGGTGCATGTATGTGATTTGGTCAGGTTGAGGATGCTAGTCATTATTCAGAGGCAACCCAATGTTTTTTTATTGCTTTATATTTCTTTTATTAACTTGTCTCTCTACAGCCACCCACTATTCATTGATGATATCTAAATTTCCTAATTCCTATGCTTTAATTTCTCTTGAAATTATTTAGTGATATTGTGATTGTTTATATTTGTGTTCATGTGGTTTCAAGCTTTGTTTTCTACAGTCTACTATTATGTGGTTTTCTTTTTAATACTGTGTTAAGACTTTAATATTTCCTGTGATAGGAATGTGATTTAGATGCAGATATTCTTACTATTTAAGATGTATTTTTCTTTTTATTGCATTTTCATGTTTCTACCTTGCTATGTTTCTTTCTCAGTCATGTTATGATTTACATATGGAGTGTCAAAATAAGTTTGGGGGAGAGATTTTTATAAAAATAATGCCCTAAAGTAAGAGTAGATATCTAAATTTTAGATTTCTATTATAAATGATAGATTTAATTATGATTTAGGGTGATTTACTAACTGGTAAAGAAAATATTAGAGGTTACACGATCCTTCATTAAGTTTTGAAACTACTAGGAATTTCTAATGACTGATCTCTAACTATAACTGATTACATATCTATATAAGAAATTCTAAACATTTAGATAAAAATTGACTATATATAAAATTAATTAATTATATATATATATATATATATATATATTAATAATTAATTAAGTCAAATAATTTAGCTGTTAATTAGTATTTATTGAATTACAATCTTTTGAATTGAGTAAAGAGATAATTAGGAATTTTACTTATGAAAGAATTGGTATTCAAAATTTATAAAAGAAACTTAATCAAATATAATAATTTTCATTGAAAATTAAAAGAAAAAAATAAAAAAGTTCATGTTATAATGAACAAATTTAGGTGCTTTTAGAGGAGAGGTTTGAGGTTAAACTTGAAATTTAAAATTGATATCAATTGCACTTTCTAAAAGTCAAAGAATAAAAAATGTTCAAAACTCTAAATATTCAAAATATTGTATTCAAAAGGATAATAACTTAATTAATATTATTTAGTTGCTTAGTCAATTTGAATTATATATATATATATATATATATATATATATATATATATATGAAATAATCTTATTTTAATCAACCAAATATAAATGATTTATGGGCTAATTATACATAAAGAGTATTAATTTAAGCTATATCGGGATTTTCAAAAAATTTCAATCTTACGAAGAAGCTTGTTTATCTTAAATTATTTACTAACATTATTACTAAAGAATACTGCAATCCTAGTTTACAGTCTACCATGAATTTTCAATAATTCTAATTTTATTGAAGTATTTGAGAGGAATGTAATATTAAGTATAAGAGAATTTGATGTTTATTTAATGTGCATGTTATTTTTATATTATTTTATCTATTTTTGTGTTATTTTTATATTTTATGTGGGTATTTAGTGTTTTATGCATTATTAGGTGATTAGCAACTTGGGGAGTAAATGAACTGAAACAAAGTGCCAAAGTGCTGAACCGACACCCCTATGCCAACTCTGGGTGCCTAACACTTGAACCCAGAGCCCCTGGCACTCTGGTGTGAACCTTAGGTTGCACTAGTAATGGGTGCTTAGGAACCCAAAACAACCTATGCTTATCAAGAGAGAAAAACTTGAGTTGGTTCAAGTACAAGATGATAGTTTTGTGGAATTTTAACTTGGTTCAAGCTACAAAAGTAATAAATGATGGTCATATTGAATAGAACTAGGAGAGGAAACTTGGAGACAGAGAGATGAAGTAAGGAGAGTGGAAAAACACTATGAGCATGAGTGAGAGATAATACGTGAGTGTTTTATTTTCTTCCCCCCGAAGTAAGTATTTGTAAGTGTTAAGTTGTAAATGGGAGAAACTCTGTAGAGTAAAATATAGAATACTCTGGTTTGGTTGTTCTTACTTTTTGTATAAACTTTGATTTCTATTTTTAATAAAAGTTATTCTATTTTCATTCTTCATGTTTCATCACTAAATTGTTTTCTCCCTTGAATTCTAATCTGAGGAATTTAGATTTGTCTATGATTTTGTGAATAATACTATTTTTAATTTTATGTTGATATGTTCACCTTTTCTGATTAATTTACTTCTAAATTTGTCACTTATAATGTTAAAATGGATTGTGATCTAATACTACAGAAGTAAACTAGTAGAGAAATTAGATTAATATAAAGTATTTGAGGAGAATAAGAATCTTTTTTGCTAGAATATTCCAATCACATAGGGAAATATAAAACAAGAGGATTTTTATATGATTTAAAGAAGTAAATTGTAATATGAAATCTCAAGCCTTCTTATGACTTTAGAAGAGGCTAAGGAGCATTGTTGTTCCTGATTGTCAACAAAAATATATTTGATTGGATGTTTCTAAATTTATTGTGTTCAATTCAAGTGAGAATTATGTTACCTGCAAGAAAACTTATCTAATTTAGGTTATTTTTGCAAATAAAATCAGGATTATATTAAAACTTTCACAAAAAATTTTGACCTTTCATACTAAACCTAGAAATAGTAAAGTAAATATTCACACTGATTTGAAAGTTAATTTGTTCCCGTGGGATCGATACACATTCTTAAATCAATGTATTACTTAATCAACGCCTATACTTGCATGGTTGATGGAAGATTCATACCATCGCAACATCAACCTCCTCCATCACCAACAGGAGAAAATGAAAGAAAAGAGAAGACCTTGTAGCAAAGGAGAATAAAAAAGGAACTGTTCGACAACCAACAACATAAGACATAAGGGTTCAAGTGTAATGAAAAAGGAAAATGTGGCCTCAACCTGCGGGTCGTGGTTGGAATTCAGATGTCACATTACTCTATTTCATTGTCCCACTTTTCTAAAAAAATGCAACAAACATGAAGCCCTAAACACCATTTACGACGTAGTTTGAACCACACCATAGACAATAAGCCATGTCAAACATGCCTTTGGGTTCTACCTGGTTTTGTTTTGTTTTATAAAATTTGGTTTAAAATTAGTTTTTTTTTTTTTTTAAAAGACATGTTTTAAAGTTATTTGAAAATAATTGTGACTTCTAAAAAAAGTTTGAGGCTTCTCTTTTTTTTCTAAAAGAAAAGGCAGTATTAAAATTTTTCCAAAAATTAGCCTAAATTGTCCTCAAGTTCTAAATAAAAATTTTATCTTGTATTTAAATGTAGTAACATGCAAAATTATAAATGAAGAATAGAATTCTCTCTCTCTCTCTCTCTCTCTCTCTCTCTCTCTCTCCCTCCCTCTCCCTCCCTCCCCCTCTCCCTCCCTCCCTCTCTCACACACACACACACATGCGCACATGCACACACACACACACTTTACACTCAAACATAGTAATATAAACTTATTAAGAGAAACTTATCATTTTATAATCTATTGGAAATAGCTCATCACAATTCAAATAATATTAAGGGTTTATTTAAAATGGCTACAACATTTTATAAAGATGGTTATAAATTTATCGTTGAAATTTTTTTCTTAAAGTTACAGTGTGTTTTATAAATATTTTCTTTTTAAAAGGCAAGAATAATTTTCTTATAGTTAACATATTTTATCAAATGTGGTTGTAAGCAGCAATTAAACGTAGTTATGATGGTGATCTAAAACTACGTGCAGTGAGAAAATTATTTCTCAAACATACCCTAAAAGAAGAAATAATGTTTGTAGTAGTAACCCAAAGGTGTTTCCTACCATTTAGGAGTTAATAACATTGAAAACTCAAACAAAAGGTAAAAGGGCCACTATACCATATCTAATCATGTATCAATTGTTCCTTATAATGATGAAGTGGAAGAGAGTATGGAATTCCTACATTCAAGCACTCTAACAATCCCATTGAACTTACACACATTATAAACTTGTGTGATGGGAAATTCTTAAGCTAATATTATAGTTGATTGGAAGAGTTTGAGACTTCTAGGTCATAAAGATCCATGATGAAGAGTTTCAACCTTATGTTGTGAGGTTGTAGATGTTTAGATAGAGTTAAGGAGGGGTTTCAAGTTTATAGGTTTTGTAGAGGTATTAATCATATGTGAAAGGGAGTTATAGAATAATGTGAGTCATTAAGGATCTTAAGGAATTAAAAAATTGGCTACTATTATTGTCTTGAGATAAAGGTGTGTTTTTGAGGGAGATGAGTGTATGGAAAGTTAAGAGAGTACTAATGTTATTAAGGAGAAATGAAGTTACCATTTACTTGGTCTATGAAACATGCTTCTACCTTTGATATTTTGATTGTTGGGCATGGTTGCTTGTTTTTTGGGAGCCCAACGTTAATGCACAGATGAGTTGGAAATTAAGCTTCATACATCACATATTATAAGTTTTTAGTTATGAAGAAGTTTATAAAAACGAATTTTGCCAACTGATATTGAAATCCATATTGAGCTAAATTGTTTAATAAAATAAAAGGGAAAAACAAATTTCTAATTATTTTTTACAATAAAAGAAAAAATTTCTAAGTCTAAAAAAAAAGAAAAACAAATATGAACCCAAGCAGTTCCTTAATGTCAACAACATTTCATGTCAACTGATACAAGAACACGATGTAAATTGATCCAAGCCATCTATGAAGCAAAAGGTACCTATAGCCATATTATTCAACCAAATTATGAGGTCTACCAACAACCTTAATCAAATAAAGATAACTTCTGTTGAACTGAATCAACAATATAAAAAAAAAAAGAAGAAGAAAACACCCTCTCAAAAGAATGATTAAGCCTTTAGTTTGTAAGTAAACAATCTCCCTTATCACTTTCTGTAATCTATGATCCCCTCATCACTATATATAAATACCAGTATGCAAACATATATGCTTAGAAGCCAAAATTTAGCCAGCTAACAGAAAAGGATATATAATTTCCAGCAAAGAATAAACCTATAAGTGCAGCTGCGACGCACAAAGTCCATATCCACGTTGACATCTTCTTCTTCCCCCTGTTCCTTAGATGTAAGGGGACTGGTTGAACTTTGTTGCTGTACTTATTCAATGCCGCTGATGTTCTCTTTCTAGATTTCTTTGAACTTGCCACACTGTTGCTTTCCTGTTCCTCAGAAGCTTCTTGTGAAGCAGTTTCAGTAACAGATGCAATGTCTCCTTCCACACTTCCAGCTTTTTCTGATGAGCTCTCTTTCTTCTTCTCCTTCTTTGATCTCTTCTGCAAAAAAAAAAAAAAGTTCAAAATTGTTCAACAGAGTTTTATGTAAAATTTCATTTGCAATTAGATTAACTTACCAGTTCTCTTAGTTCTGCATCTTTTTGTGCCTTGTATTCAGCTTTGGCTTGGGCCCTCTCAGCTTTTCTTCTTTTTCTTTCCTCGGCCTCCTTGGCCTTGGCCTTCTGTTCCATTTTTAGCTTTTCTTTCAATTCTAATTCCTCCCTTATCTTTCTAAGCTCTTCTTCCTTTCTGGCCAGCTCCTCTGCTAACCTGGCCTGCTCCTCTTCCTCTTTTGTGAGTTTTTTCTCCACTTCCACCTCTACAACTTCCTCAACCGAAGGAGCATCCACCACCACGACTTTGTTCATGGTAGGTTTGGAGGGTAATTTTGATCTCGCCATTGGATTTGTTGGAAGTGCAGGTTTGGTAACTTTATGTGGGCGAAGAGGTAGTTCCTCGCGGGCAGTGATAGGAGCAGGAGACCTACTTGGAGGAGAAAAATGACTGGGATGTACAGGTTTCGGATCATTCGGACCGGGAGTCCTTCCATCTAAAGTCCCAAATTTTCTTAGGATGCTGCTGACATTAGATTCAACATACTGTTTTCGAAAGTCATCATCTTCATTCCATAACCGCATAATTCGTTCAACCTGGATGAAATATTAGGTTAGTAGTTTTCCTTGTTAATTAAGGGGTCAATTGGGATAAATTTTGCTTTTTATTTTTATTTTATTTTGTATATGTTTTGATATGAGATAAACCAAGTTTCGTATGTGTCATTAAGATATGTTTGTTTTTTAAAATACCCAAAACACTTGAGGCATATTTGATATCCCTTTTGTTTTTTGGTTTCTGTTTTTCATTTTTTTATTTTGCTTTTTGTTTGAAAATATGTTTGTTTAGTGCCTTTCTCTGTGTGTTCTTATTTTTTTGTTTTTAAAAACAACTAAACATATTTTAGTTTACCAAATATGTTTTGTTTCAAATCAAAACATAAACAAAACAAAATAAAAATAAAAATAGAAAACAAAAAAATAAAAAGTAATTGGATTACTTTTTTTTTTCCTTTTTTTTTATTTTGTTTTGTTTACGTTTTGATTTGAAACAAATTATGTTTGGTATATTTGATTAAGATATGATTATTTTTAAGAACGCTTAAAATAATTAAATGTTGTTTTGAGTATTTTCCAAAACATGTTAATTTACTTTCAGAAACAAAAAATAAAAACATGTAAAAAAGACACCAAACAAACATATTTTTAAAAAGAAAAGAAAAAAACAAAAAAAAAAACATAATTGATCCCAGCATTTAAAAATCATTTTGAGTGTGTTAAAAAATATGTTTATTTGATTTTAGAAACAAAAACATTAAAAATATTAAATACAAAAGAAAAAAAAAAAAAAAAAAAAAAAACAAAATTGATCACAAACAAGCCCCAAGTGATTTAAGCTGAGAAATTAAGTCACCTGTTCAGTGCAGTGGCGTTCTAGAGCCTCTATGTCTCTTGAGGATGCATACTTCTTTGCAGCCTGCCTGTCATCGATGTACTTCCAGTAGTGTTCCATCTATTAAGTATAAAGAAGTGGCATATTAGGTAATCTTGGTGAGAAAAGAAAAATTAATAAAAGAGTTCTTCCAGCATGAAGATTAAAAAAAAAAAAAGCCATGTCAGAAAAGCATGAAGTGTATATTTTTTGATACAGCAAAACAATGTTTAGAAAGATAACCTGCTTTCATATAGGGTGATTTGAATGGATCTACTTCACATTTGAGTATGTAAAGTTAAGAAAATTATGGTAAGGATACAAACATTATAAATATGAATGCCTTTAACAAGATCCAATTGTTCAAACTAAGCATGAAGGCAGATTATCGAAATGTTATCAATTTCTATAACCTGATTGGCTTAGATGTTAGAAATTTCTGAAAAATCCTCATGGTAAGGATAGAGTACTGGAACTGAATTTCTAATTGACAGTTATTTCAATCAGAAGAAGCAGCTATATAAACGGGATAGATGCAAGCCATCTTAGCCTAATGGTTGGTAACTTTACCTTTCAATCGAGCAGTCCTGAGTTTAAAACCTTGCATATGTAGGATGCAAGCATTTAGGTGTGAAAAAACAAAACAAACCCAGACAGAACTATTGATGGCAAAAAGCATCAAGCAAGTAGACCATAATTTATAAAATATTAAGTCACTGTTTGGGATTACATTTAACGTTTGTTTCTTATTTTTATTTTTGCTTTGTTTTGTTTATGCTTTTACTTAAAATGAAACTAATCTATAATATGATGCCTTTAAAAATACTCAAAAAAACTTTTTAGGTGTTTTCAGTATTGTTAAAAAAAAATTAATTTGTTAAAAAGTTAAAGTTATAAGCATGCAAAAATGGTGCTAAACAAACTTGCTTTTCAAATACTTTGTAAAAACAAAAATAAAAAAAAAAAACAAAATTGATTCCAAAAAAGCGCTAAACTTTTAAGAGCACCTAGAAAAAAATTCCATTTCACATATGCTAGCTCATATCTTTGGGATATTTAGTCGAAACACAATAATTGATAAAGTATTCATACTTGCAATTTGTTGAAAATTCAGTGTTGCATTTTGTCAAAATTGAACAGGGTTTTTTAGAAACAAAACCAGAAAGAATGGACGAGTCTTTCAAATTTAAAGATGGAAAATAAAATATTTTAACAAGAAGCTTAATTAAAAATGGAAAACAAGGTAGCTGTGTCTCATACCAATTGACAGAAACATATCTGACAGGCACAGTATGCCATTAAACCACAGATGTTTGGTCTACACCAACTCCTTTAATGATTTTGTTTGTTTACAAATTAAAATTAACAGTCATAAAACATGATCTTTATCTCTCTCTCTTTCTCTCTCTGTCATTTTGTGTGAGTGTGTGCGTGCGTCAAAATAGCATTCCTTCTTAGCAAGGGCCAAGAGTAAAGAAGGAAACAAATAGTAGCTCTGTAGCTACTGTAGAGGAATCAATATACGCCTAATGCCTACACAAATTAAACTGACAATAATACCACTTAAAACACTTAATAAAAACTAGAATCATGCAAGAAAATTCCCATCATTTAACAAAGTCTATGTAGGCATAATTTTTTTCTGAAATATCAAAATAAACATAAAATTTTAAACAATTATCCATTCAAGAAAAAAGCATAAAGAAATGGAGGCTGAAAAATGCACGAGTAAAAGCATAAAGCAACTAGAGAAGGCATTAAATGTATAGTACTTCTGTTATTTTCTATTCAAAAAGGGAAGTGTAGTCATAGCTAGATAAATAATATGGCAAGTTAAATTGTTCAAGAAAAAAACTTCTAGCAACTAATCGAGTATTTCAATACTCCTCTATGATCATTCATCTTTTAATTGGGAAGCCAGGTAGAAAATCTAATCCTAAATTCAAGATGATGTCATTATTTACAAAATAATGAAACAAATTGTCATACAAACAACAGTGATGCGATTCAGTCATTCTACGTACAAAAATAGATTTGCTAACTTGGTTTGTTAACGTCAGTTTCAAGCCTACTGGACTTTTGTTATAATTCTAGTCTACAGGTTTGGAGAAACTACAGGGGCAGAACTTCCGGGTTTCACTACAGTTTGAAGCCAATCATCATGAAAATTAAAAGCAATATCCATTAAAAAATGCCAATTCTAGTTTCACCCATCGGTGTACTTATCTTCCAGCCCAAATTTCAATAAAGAAAGCTTGGCCCATTGATGGATGCCTAGTTCTCTTCAATATCATATATTCTGAACAGGGTCTTGATGATTTTGTAAAACTGCCTCCAAACTCTAAATGATATTTTTGTCAACACAGAAACAAATATATAAGCCTACTATTAGCAACATAACCGCTAAATTTTTCAATATGAGCTTATAGGAACATTAAAACACTTAAGCATCTAAAGCTATGAAGTGAAAAGTTAAGGATTGGCTTTATTTTATTTTATTTTATTATTTTTCTTTTTTTGGGAGAAATAATTTGCCGGAAGGAAAATCAATTGAAAGGCATCTTGAGTGGGGTATATATGCTAGCAGATATGTCAGTGGTAGAAGTCTGAGAGCATCACAATCATAGAATAAAACAAGCAAAAGAAAAAAATAAATGAACATTGAAAAATGGTCACAAAATAATAACCATCAATTTAAGAAAATAGAGCCAAAACAAAAATCAAAGTATGATAGTAACACACCTTATCAGATTTAAGGCCATGCAAGCTTTTATAAGCATTTTGACGAAGTTCATTAGCAGCCTTCCACTTCTGTTCATGCTCTTTAATTCTATTAAACTGATCGATATAGCTTTTGCTAACAACCTTTGAGTATTCTTCCGCTTTCAAGTGAGCAGTTCTTAGCGTATCATACTCCTTTTTTAAAGTCTACAATAGATCAAAACCTTGTACATTGGTAAGAAAATCAGAACAAAAACATCAGCGAATATTATTAAAGATGAGAAATACCCTCAAGCTTGATTCAGCTGTTTCTTTCTGCTTTAGAGCCTCATCAATTTCTAACTGGGAGCACTTGCTAAAAAGGTGAAGTTCTCGTTCATGTTTAAGTTGATTTAGCTCCTGCAAGTATTTCTTCTCATCTTTTAAGGAGATTGTTTCATGTTGCATCTTGTGCTCTAAAGCATGAATCTATGTACAAAACAAAAAAAAAAAAAAAACTCTGGGTCGATAATTTGCAAAAGAGATGCACCGTTTATTTGAATAGAAAAAGTTTGTAAGTCGTACCTGAGAAATAATTTCCAGGAACGAGGATGCAGTCTTTCCTTTGCTAATCACATTCTGGACAGAATCCATCTCTAGACGTTTAGCATTAACCAAAGCTTTAGCCTTTTTCTCTTCTTCGTTGGCAGAATCTCTTTTGTGAAAGTAGTCTGAAAGTACTTTCTGAATGGCAATGGAACTGAATTGCTTTAAACAGAACCATAGATAATCAAACTTGAAAGATTATAAAGGAACCTTTTTAGTAAACTTACCCTCATGTTATCAAGTTCAGCCTTTAGAGAATCCCGTCTACGAGTATGTTCATCAACTTGCACCTGAGCATCAGTAATCTTTGCTTGATGTTGGACATTGATGACTTTCTGAGTTAATCTGGGCACTTTGATTAAGCGATACTTTTTAATAGGCATCTCAATTTTTTCTCCATCAACATCTGGAGCTGAAGGGGCTGCATTGCCTTCCTGTTGTTGAAACTGCACAGCATCCTGTTTCTCTTCTGACTTCAATTCCTTATGTTGCTCCTTTGTCGCCCCCAAATTCTTCTCAAGATAGATTTTCATATTTCCAGTTGATTCAGTGGCTGATTTTAGTTCTCCCTTTACATTAGCAGTTTCAGTCCTCGAACTTTCAACACTCCGGTCATCTGCTTTTAAGTCCTTTCTTTGATCCTCTGTCTCTTCAAGAGCTTTCACAGGTTTTGAAACCCCGTCAGCTAACTCAGTGGCAGAATTCAGCTCACTCTTTTCATTTTCAACCTCATTTACCAAAGCTTCAGCATGTCGGTTTTCTTCTGATTTTGAGGCTGTACCTATGTCCTCCTTAAGTGGCTCTGGCATTGAAACAACGAAAGGAGCATCTGCAGTGGCAGAATTCAGCTCACTCTTTTCATTTTCAACCTCATTTACCAAAGCTTCAGCATGTCGGTTTTCTTCTGATTTTGAGGCTGTACCTATGTCCTCCTTAAGTGGCTCTGGCATTGAACCAACGAAAGGAGCATCTGCAGGCTGGATTTCTCCTGATTCAGAAGTCGAAGCTAAGAACCTACTAGGCTCAGCATTTGAATCAATGAATGAAGCATCTAAATCCCGTTTTTCTTCTACTATAGGAGCTAAATCCATGTCTTTCCTAGGCTCAGGGTTTGAAACACTGAATAAGATCTCAACATTCTTGTCCACATCTGCTTCTGGTGCTGAAACCCACTCCCTGTTAGAAGTTTCTGGCGTTGAACCGGTGGACAAAGCTTCATCATATTCAACTTCCGCGTGACAAGGGGAACTAATAGATTCCTTTGCAGGCTCTGTGCTTTGTCCAATAGATGAAGCCTCAACAACCTGGCCTTCTTCTTCTTTAGGAGCTGAACCACCGTTCTTCTTGATGGGCTCATCAATTAACTCTACCGATGAATCATATTCTCTTTGTTCAATTTCAGAATTTGGCAGAGAGTCATTGGCAATGTGCTGTCTTACCTCTTCAACAGATGTGTTTAATTCTCCACCTTCCCCTTCATAAACAGCTGGCATAGTTTTGGTTTGCAGATTTTCATCCAATTGAATATCTGAATTTTTTTCATTCTCCCAATTAATATAATTGGATGAATCATCACAGGCTATGCCCATATCCCCAACTTTAGAAGTAGAATAAACTTCATCATCCATTTGATCAGTAATTTCAGATTCAACATCCTTGATTTCTTCATTAATGGTTCTCTCTCTTTCTTCAATTTCCGAGATAGAATCTACCCTTTTCTCTGCAGCAGTCCTGACCGAAGAGTCAACATCATCACATTCTTCATGTATGTCATCCCTCCTATCTTCAACGTCAACAACGGAGCTAATTTCCACCTCTGCAGATTCAACATTATTGATTCCTTCATCAATGATAGTTTTGCTTTCTTCAACTTCCAAGTTTGAATCTACTCCCTTGTTATCAGCATCCCTTACTGAAGAGTCCACATCCTTACATTCTTCAAGATTTTCATCCCTCCTATCTTCAATCTCAGAAACAGAATTAAATTCCTCCTTAGAAAGCTCAGAAGAATCAATTTTCACAGATACCTCATTGTCGATATCCCCTCTATCTTCAATTTCAGAAGCAGAATCAGCTTCCTTTATCTCAGCAACAGAACACTCGTCAGCTCCCCTTTTATGTTCACTGGATTCCTTCAGTTCATCAATTTCAGAAACAGATTCAACTTCTTTGTTCACAAGCTCGGTGCCAGCAGAATCAATAGGATCAATTTTTTTAAACAGTAATTCTGATTCAATATTCCTAGAGACAGGTCCAGATGAAGATGACTGTGCTGAAGAAGCTCCAATAGGCAGTCCTTTATTGTCACTTCCCACTTCGCTCTGTGCATAAGAAATCTCTGTTCCTCCAGTTACTTCCTCTTCGGTACCCATGATATCTTCCTTATTCAAATATTTAATGACCGGCTCCAGTTCAATTTTTGAATCGGTCACAATCACCACTTCCTCTTCATCTTGACTCTGAACTTCATTTTTCAAATCTTCGTTAGCCATAGCTTCATCTTCATTATTCAAATCTTCAATAATTGCATCCTTTACAATCTTTGAATCTTCAACAATCATCACCTCTTCTCCAATTTGATTCTTTTCTTCACTTTTTAAATCTTTGATGTCCACGACTTCATCTTTAGCATTCGATTCATCAAGAACTGCATCTCTTTCATCGATAAAATCCTTAACAGCTATCTTCCCCTCTTCTACTTGATTGTGCTTTTCATCATTTGGAACCTCAACAACAACCGTTTCCTTTTTCTCATTCTCCTCTTCATTCGTCGATGCTTTAAAATCTATTGCACCCTCTTCTTTCTGCCCACGATCTGTTTTAGCACATTCATCAACAACTTCTTCAAGCTCTACACGCATAGGCAGAATTTTCTCAGCTAACTCACCATCAAGAGCATCATCTTCCCCCTCACCCACATCATCACCCTTCCCTTCACTCTCCACCAAAAAACACTCACCCAATTTTCTCTCCTCCTCACCCTCATTCCCATCTCTCTCCACGCCATTATCTCCCTCGCCCTCCTCAACCCTCGCATAATCTACAGTAGTATAAAAACCTGAATTGGCAGCCAACAGATCTCCTGTGCCCCCTTCACAACCACGGGCATCCACGTCAAAATCCTTCTCGGACGAATCCGATCTGGCATCGAAATCACCGCCATTCATCACCATTACAAAAGAGCCATCGGTCCCGCTCCCATCATTGTCGTCCCCGTCCCGGCAGGCAATGTGCTCAATCTCTCGTCCCATCTCCCTCTCCTTCTTCATCTCCAGCTCTGCCCTAACAAGAAGCTCTCCCGCAGTGCCGGCGCCCCCAGCCTCGTTCTCCTCCACCGCCATTGCTCTCCCTCCACCAGCTAAATCAAATCAGCACAAAATCAAAATCAAAATCAAAATCTAACTACAGCGAAACAGGCGTAGTTTACAGATCTGGAGACAGAAATTAATAGAGAAAGAGAGAGAAAGAGAAATCACTTGTCGGTGGCTCCGGTGATCTGAACGCAGAAGGCGAAATCAACGCAGTGAGAGATCAAATCAAATAAATAGCGAAAAATGAATGCGACCTCGATCTCCCTCTGCTGAATTCAAATTATTTGATCTCTGCTCTTCCCTGCAGATCAGCGGAACGTGATACAGAACGAGGAGAGAGAAAGAGAAAGAGGAGAGAGAGAGAGCAAGATAGAGAAGAGGTGATTTAAACGAACAAAAAAGATTAGTTAACTTTGTTCTCCTTCTTTCTGATACTTCCCCATATTTGAATGATTTGTTTTACTTAATTAATTAACCGCCCAAACTTTATTAACACAAAAGTTTTATATATTTACATATCGAACACCAAAATTTTCATATATATATATATATATATATATATATATATACATATACATGGCTGTCAAAAAAACTCGTTGTTCGTGAAGAGTTCGTGTTTCGTTCGTCAATGAGTTCGTGTTCGATTCTTTCGATAAGAAAACGAGACGAACGTGAACAATTTTTTTTTTCTTTCGGTTAGTTAAGCGAACCAAACAAGAACAGTGATGTGTTGGTTCATATTTGAATCATTATTGTTCGAAATATAAAATAATTTAAAATAATTATATATATATTATTTATGATATACTATATTAGTAATATACTAACATAGATTTTATATATTTATTAAATATAAGTTATATAATTAATATAATATATTATTTATATATATTAATATTAGGGATGTCAAACTGGCTCGTCGTTCGCGAACAGTTCGTGAGCGGCTCGTTCGTTAAGAAACGAACACGAACAGTGACTTCACGAACAATTTCAAACACAAGCTTATTTCAAACAAACTAAATTTTAAATGAACGGAACACAAACACAAGCTCTGTTCGTTTAGAACCCATTTTATTTATGGCTCTAAAGTGTTATAAATCTAAAAATTAAAATGTTGATGTTAGATATGTAAATACCTCAATTTTGTGTGGTATTCATGTAAATTTTACATTGTAATAACAAATTATGAAAATTGTAGAATTAAGTTGGTTTTTGTTAGCTCTATAATAACAAATTACTAAATTCAACCATGTTCTTGTCAGTTTTAGTCTAAGAAAATGTTGATAGATATTTAATTCACAATAATCTTAATAGCTTTATGAATTATATTAATTATTGAATTTTCTTTTTTTTTTATGGTGGTTGGGTTTGATGTATTTAGTCATATGTTAAAATTCAATTATTATTTTTTGTATTTAAATTATATTTTATTTGATTATATTGAAATTTTTAGATGAAATTTTAATTTTTTTCTTGCAGGTAAATTCTTAGCTCGTTTTCATAATATATGAGGAGCTTATTTCGCTTACTTTCGTACTGCTGATTTGGTTTTGTTATTAGTTCATGTTTTTGTTCTTTGTTGTGGTTCAGTTTTAGTTCGTCTTTTTATAGATTTGGTGTGCGCTCACCTCACCTCTTTGCAGTGGTTCTTTCTTTGGATGATAGGCAGAGTCTCTGAGCATTATTGGTTGAGCTGCTCAGTTTCTGCTTCCTTGTGCTCTCTCTTCTTCCTGTTGATGATTCTGGATTGGCTGATGTTGTTGATTGGCGATGTTGATGATGATGTTTTCTTCTACTGCATTCTGATTGTGTTGTATTGCACATTTTACTCTTTTATTCATGTGTTCTTACCTTTTTGTTTATTTTTGGGTAGATATGCGATCTGTTAGGGATTGTGTGTTTGGGAGTTGTGTTGTTTTTCTATTTTGGGTGAGTTGTAATACTTAGTGTGGCTCCGCATTTTCCCAAAAAAAAAAACATTTAGTTTGTAAGTTTATCATGTTAAAATGGATGGATTCATAAATATTCACAAAGATTTACATACATACCAATACCACTCATTTCTAATGTATTTACATATCTAATACATGAACTTCAATTTTTACATATATGTCACCTTACCTGTGCATATGTATTTCACAGCCTCATTTTTTAATTTAAAATAATTAAGAATAAATGAAAAATCTAAAAATACAAAAAATATTTCAAAATGTCCCTAACTGTTCTCTGATCACTTGGGACTCAATAAAATTTTTTTCCTAATTTTCCTAAGTTAAAATCAATTTTTTTTTAAAAAAAAAAGCTTGAAAGTGAATTTTCTTTATTTTTTCACTAAAATAATTAAAAGTCACAAATATATGAAATTTGATTCTCTTAGTTTTCTGAACTCAGATAAGTTTAATAAAAATATAAAGATAATTTTTGTAATTAAAAGACTATTTTCTATTTAAAATAAATCATGAAATATGATCTAAACTAAAATAATAATAATAAAAATTTAATTCAAAAATCATGAAATTTTACCTGGATATTTCTCTAACCTAAGGAATCCTATGATAATTTTCTCATAAATAAAAACTTTATTTTGAGAGGTTAAATAAATCACCTTTTGAAAACCTTATTTTCTGGATTTAAATAATTATCTAAATTAAATTAAATTTGGAGAGGTCCACATATCCTCCTCTAACATTTTAACCTCATGGATAATACTATAAACCCTCAAAATTATTTGAGTTGTGTTTAATGAGTTATGAGTTGAAGTGCCCCAAGTGCAAAGTGGAAATTTTAGACTTTTGTGTCTTAATCAAAATTTAAGATTATCAAAGGAAAAAATGAGTAATTTTGATCTTAATGAACATGTTTGGATGATTGAAATACAATGGGGCTAAAAGGTAGAAACTCATTTAACACTCTTGCACAATATCAATCAAAAGCATAATTCTCCTATTCTTCATGACTTGGAAGTCAATTAAAGACCAAACGATTCTTAAGTGATGGGCTTAAGCCGGAAGCTAATGATTTACTTTTCTTAAGCTCAAAGTTGAAGATGATGTGATCATTTAATAAGGATATATGACACTTAAATTAAAACTTTGAAAACTACCATTTCACTCATTATGTTTGTTAAAGGCTTGGTAGTGACATAAGTTCTATGTTTAAACCCAACTTGATTGGATTTAGAAAATGATATGATTGGTGATTAACATTTTTAAGCACTACAAGCCTGACTTTAACTCAAGGCACCACAATCTTAAATGACTCAAACACGCCTTAAGGTCACCCGCTCATATAGCTTTTAAATGAAATATCAATTAACTAATCGAGTATCCTATCATTGGGGTAATTAAATTTTTAAGCTTCAATGAGTATTGAGGTAACCACACTCTAGCCTCAGATGATTATTGAAACACTATGATAAGATCAAAATGAACTCGGGATATTTCAAGAGACATTCAAAATGATCTAGGGCCACACCTTGAACATTTTGAAATCTATTGGATATTCTGAAGGGCAAACTGGACTTGTCATATTTTGTTCTAAAATTATTGACTATGATCTTCCGAGATTCAACAAAATCATAGCTTGGGGTTTGGTAGCTAAACCTTCATCTACTCTTACAACTTAAGCCTTCTTACAATACTTACAAGTACTAACCTTTTATGTGGTGGAGCGAGAAAACTCGACAGGTATACTTTTAAATTAATGCATTTACCTTCTTGTACTTCTTATTTCAAACTTGCATGTTAAACAACGATGTCACCATGCATGAAAACCTAAAACTGCTAGGAAAGCCACAAAACCAAAACTAAAACTAAAATCAACCAAGATAAAAATCACCTTCACGACATTCAAAATATAAGACAACTCAAAATTTAATCATAAACATCACAAAATAACAATTTGCAACTAAATTAAAACATATATGTCGGATGATCGGGAATCCCTTGGAAGAGGTAACCTACGGTTGCTAACGAGACTTTCTACTGTCTAAATAAAAGTATGGAACTCATTAAGTTGAGTTTAGTAAATTCATTTGGACTAAGTGAATCCAATAGAAAATAGTGGTACCAAAACGAGGGAACCTTAGGAACCTAACTGGTGTCGCTCTAATCATCTCTTATTTGCCCTTCTAATATTAAAAGAATTATAACCATAGAGACATCTGATTTGACATCAAAACCTGACATATTAGAAAACTTAAATTCGTTACGACGAGGAGCTTTGACCTAACCTTGTGGGCAACACAACCATCTTCAACAACATCAGGATCTACAACAACATATCTTTCCTTAGAATTAAACAACAAAGCCTTAAGATTTTGAGGTTATTTGCCTATGCAACATAAATCCTCAACCTTTTCTTTAGGCCTTTGTACAACTCTGTTGTACAATATAAGCCCTAACTCATCTTAGGATTCCGAGGTTATCGTTTGTCACGACCTAAATCCTCACATCTACCAGGATATTTGTGTGATCGTTTCACATGAATGTAAGCTCTAAACAAATAAAATTGGCAGGACAAAATATATAAATATTTCTCCTCAAACCTGAAGCCAAACATTAGGATAAATTGGGAAGTCATCGAGGTTCTCCTCCGGATCCATGAAGTCCCCTAGTTCTTCTTCCTTTGGACTACAATAAAATGTTCTAAATTTGAACCATTCCCCTTTCACACCTCTTTGTCTGATCTCTTTGAAAAGTCTTATTCTTTTGAATTCGTTAAAGATAATATTCTCTGATTTTTATCAAGACTTTTCTTAGGTGACTTTGGTTATATAAGATGTAATTAACTATAGAGGATTGCCATTATAAGAAGCTTTCCCGAACCCAACTTAATATAAATCCTATTTAATTCTTTGTATTAAGTAAGGGAACTTGTCAACAAATAAAATTGATTTCGCAGACCAAACAAATGTCATATATTCTTAGTTTATTTGATTGAGCCTCACCCTCAAGTCTTATGTTTATCTTTTGGGATAGATACAGAGTTTGAAGTACAGTGCTTTTTCATTTAAACTATGAAAAATATGGGGTCGGTTTAATTTCATATTTTTCTAAAACTATATATATGTGTGTGTGTGTGTGTGTGTGTGTGTGTGTGTGTGTGTGTGTGTGTGAATTAAACGTCCTTCCAAAGCGGGTGATGGGATTTTGATTCCCGCGGCCGACAGCTTCCAACGGGCAACTCAACTTCTTAGTGCCCACCAGTGTGCTTGAAAGTTGTGAAAAGTGCTGGAAAGGGGAAGTTTTGAGAGATAGTTTTGGAGAGATTTTCTTGCACCACAAATTTAATTTATCCTTTTTATTTTTAGTTTTATTGTGAGAGTCAAGAGTGTTGTAAAAGAGAAAAAATTCAAAGAAACTTCAAGAGTTTGGTGAAGGATTTGAGATAAGTTTTTGTCTTTTTTTTTAAACTATTTTTTGTTTTAATTGAGATTCCTTGTTGGTTTGACAATAATTTCTACTTTTAAAATAAAGTGTGATTTTGTTTTCTCCATGGATTATGAGTAGTTTTTTTTTATCTTTCTCCTTAAAATGATGAGTAATTAAAAGTGTTGGATGGAAGTTGTGGGGAGTATTAATCTTTAATGTTGGAAGAAGTCGTGGTGATTTAATTCATGTACTTCATTTACTTTTTGATTTGGCCTATCCAGATTTTAAATTTTGTTGTGAGAACATGTAAGAAATGGGCTGGTATTGTCTCAGTCAACAATTAGAAAGAATCACATGAGGTTTTATGAATGAGAATGTAATTCATATGATTTAGTGCAAATAAATAGGGAAATAATCTTTGAAGGGTGTAGAGTTAGAGGACTTTAAAGTGACAGATAAAAGCCCCCAATTTGGTTTATTGTTTTAGGTTATGATACAAGATGTTAGCCCCCAGGTGAAGGGAATCAAAGGAACTCTAGAGTGAGAGCTAGTATCTTCCATGCCTAGTCGGTCTTCAGAACTATTGAAACTTAAAATTAGCCAATGTTCTTTATAGCATCTATAGTAAGGGTAAAGAATATTATTGCTCCTATTTGGCACAACACAATTTATATACTTCCATAACAGAATTCATATACTTATTACTAACTCATGACAAGGAGAAAGATATTTTCATATCAAGTGTTTTTCTTTACATAAACTCAAGTTATCTTTAGAAGTTTTATTTTTTGTCAAAATATCAAAAATACCAAAAATAATTGAATTTTACCTACTTTGAAAATATCTATAGTTTAAATAATTATCTTTTTAAAATAGTAGGTTTGTTGATAAATAATTCATATTGCTTATTTTCCTTGTGGGTTTGATATTCAGGTCTTAATCGAAAAGTGTTATATTACTTGATAACGATACATATAGTTGTGTAGTATCATAATATATATATAAATTAAAATATTAAATTATTACTTTCTCCAGGATCAAGTTTTTGGCTCTGTTGCAAAGTAAGGAAATATAAGTGAAAAATATCATCAAAGACATTGTTATACTGTTGCATATAAGCAATTTCGGGATCACCTGTCATTCCCAAAAATATCCTTCAAATTAAGAATCATGACATTTCTGAATAATTTCCTAATTTTTTTGTAAGCCACACATTGTCTCATCACCAAATCTTTACATTATTTATATAAGTAAGGAACATCCCAAAAATAAGACTTTGCTTCATGAATGAATTTCTTTTCCTGTTGTTTTGTTAACCAATATGATAAAATACCACTAACAATATAATTTACAATATCAACATACCAAACTATTTCCCATCCTTTTACAGTATAATGTTGTTCATCAGAAAAATTTTCATTAATTTTTTTTCCATGTCAAGTATTTCTTCTTGTTCTAGCCTAGATAGATGATCAGCAATTTGATTATCACTCCCTTTCCTATCGACTATTACAAAATCAAACTCTTGCATTAGAAATACCGATCTAATTAATCTTGGGTTTGCATCCTTCATTTGCATCAAATATTTAATAGTCAAATGGTCAATATGCACAACACATTTAGCTCTAATCAGATATGACCTAAACTTATCAAAAGCATACACAATGGCAAATAACTCTCTTTCAATAGTGGTGTAGTTAATCTAAACATTATTAAGAGTCTTAATAGCATAAAATATAAATTTAAAAATCTCATCATATCTCTGCACTAATACAGTTCTAATTGCATAATCACTAGCATCACACATTAATTCAAAAGGTTTCTACCAATCATGTGAAATAATTACAAGAGCAGTGGTCAATTTTTCTTTTAAAATTTCAAAGACTTTAAGGCAATCTTGGTTAAAATCAAATTCTATATCTTTTTCCAAAAGTTGGCATAAATGTTTAGTAATTTTTGAAAAATCTTTAATATATCTCCTAAAAAATCTAGCATGTCCTAAAAAGCTCATAACTCCTCTTATATTAGTAGGCAAAGGAAAGTTTCATATAACTTGAGTTTTTACAGGTTCTACTTTAATGTCATTTTCTGAAATTTTATGCTCAAGCACAATTCCTCCTGCAACCATAAATTGACATTTCTCCCAATTCAATATGAGATTAGTCTTTTCACATCATTCAAGAACTTTATCTAAATGATTCAAACATATTTCAAATGAAGTTCCAAACACAGAAAAATTGTCCATAAAGACTTCAATCCCTTTTTCAATTAAATCACTGAAAATTGGCATCATACATGTTTGAAATATTATAGGCGCATTACATAATCCAAAGGGCATTCGCTGAAAAGCAAAAGTTACATAAAGACTAGGACATTTTGTTTTCTCCATATCCTCTGAAGCTATAAGTATTTGATGATAATTGGTATTTCCATCTAGAAAACAAAAATATATGTGCCCAGCCAGTCTATCCAACATCTCGTCCAAAAAAGGGTAGAAGAAAATGATCCTTCCTAGTGGTAGAATTTAATTTTCTATAGTTTATGCATATTTGTAATCCTGTGACTTGACTTGTTGGTGTTAATTCATTATTCTCATTCGTCACTACAGTCACTTCTCCTTTTTTTGGAACATAGTGAATTGGACTTACCCAAGTACTGTCTGATATATGATACATTATTCTAGCATCTAACCATTATAAAATTTCTTACTAAACAACTTCTTTTATCATTGGACTTAATCTCCTTTTAAGATTAGCTCTTGGTTTATGTTGATCTTCTAAAAAAATTTTATGCATACAAATCAAATGACTAATTCCTTTAATATCAGCTAATGTTCATCCAGAAGCTTTTTATGTCCTTTTAAAGTTGCCAACAATTGTTGTTCTTGCTCATAAGTTAATTCTGAGGATACTATAATAGGTAATGCAGATAAATCTCTTAAGAATGCATAATTCAAATGTGTAGAAAGTGTTTTCAGTTCTAGCTCAGAAGGTTTCTCAATAAATGAAATTAAATTCTTATTCCTTTCTACATTTTAAATTTTTTGTGAACATAATCCAAATCATCTTTACTCACTTCCGTAGATTCATCTTGAATTTTATCCTCATTTGGATATTCCATATATTCCTTTCAAATTCTTTTTCAAATGTATTTTTAAAAAATTCATGGCTAAGATATTCAGTAATATTCATTCTGAAGCATTCAATATCTTGCACTTTTGTAGGGTCTCATTAATTTTACAATATTAAATGTAACCTCTTGATCACTAACTCTCATAAGTAGTTCTCCTTTCTGCACATCTATCAAAGCTCTTCCAATGGTCAGGAATGGTCTTCCTAAAATGATAGGAATTTCTTTTTCTTCCTCCATATCTAATATAATAAAGTCCATAGAAAAGATAAATTCATCAAATTTTACCAAAACAACTTCTATAACTCCTTTAAGATAGGTAATCAAACGACCAGCTAACTGAAGTGTTATAATCGTAGATGAAATATCTCTTAAGCCCAACCTTCTGAAAAATTGATAACAACATAAGATTAATGCTGGCTCCTAAATCACATAAAGCTTTTCCAAAAAATCTTTTGCCAATAGCACAAGGAATTATAAAACTTCCAGGATCTTTGAGTTTTTCAGGGAGCTTTTTTGAATTATAGCATTGCACTCTTCACTAAGTGCAACCGTCACATAACTTGGCATTTGTTCCAAAGCTTCAACAAATGAAATGTTTATCATTAATATCCTCAATATTTCTAAAAATTTAGAAAATTGGTTATCTTTATTTTTCTGCTTCAATTTTTGAGGAAATGGAGGTGATGGTCTTTCTACAGTGATTTTCATTAGTTTAATAGGACATTCTGACTCAAAATGAAAATCTTCACCAGATTTTTCTTTTTCCGGTTCATCTTTATCAACTTCAACTTCCACTTCTTTTTTTAACTTTGTTTTTGAATTCTTTTCCACTTCTAGTTGAATAACCTTAATTTTCTCTTTTTTCTAATCTTTAGGATTTACTTCAACATTACTAGGCAATGTTCCTGGAGGTATATTGTTAAGTGCTGTAGTAATACATCTCAATTGATCTTCCATGTTTCTAATTACAGCTCATTGACTTTGTAATTGACTCCCCATTTGTAAAATCCATTCTTTCATTGACAAATTTTTCTCCTTACTCTACAAATTATTAAATCTTGAAGGGTAATAAGTTTTATAAGTTGGATTTCTTTGATTGTTGGAGTTTCTCAATGGGTTCACAATGTTGTTTCCCCATTGTGGATTTGCAATATTAGAATGATTGTTACTCCAACTAAAATTTGGATGATTCTTCCAACCGAGATTATAATAATTAGCAAAAGGATTATTAAAATGATTATTTATTTCATTTAAGGTCTCATAAGAAGATTGAGATTCTATCATTTGTCCCAATGAATTTTCCTCAAGCACAGGCAATGTCTGAGAATAATTTATTCCATATTGATCTATCTTCTTTGATATAGCAGCTATTTGTGCAACTAATATAGGTATTGCATCAGAATCATGAATATTGGCTACTCTTTTTGCATTTACCCTTTTGGAGGGCCATTGAAAATTATTAGTAGTCTTCTCTTCAATTAAAGAATATGTTTCATCGAATGGTTTTGACATTAATGATCCACCAGCAATAGTATCAATTATAGATCTAAAAGATCCAACCAATCTATTATAAAAAGTTTGAATTATTAACCAATCTGGAAACTTATGGTGTGGATACTTTCTAAGGAGCTCTTTAAATCTTTCCCAAACTTCATAAATTGATTCCCCTTGAAACTGACCAAAAGATGTAATATCATTTCTAAGCTTAGCAGTTTTTTAAGGTGGAAAATATTTAGATTAAAATTATTGTGATAAATCTCCCCAAATTCTGATAGATCCAGATGTTAATGAGTTTAACCACATCTTAGTTTTATCCCTTAGTTAAAAAGGAAAAGTCTGAGTCTGACGATATCATTTGACACTCCATCATATTTAAATGCAGCACACAATTCTAGAAAACTAGCATGGTGTTAATTAAGATCTTCAGTTGGTGTTCCCCCAAATTGAATGTTTTAAACCATTTGGATAATAGTAGGTTTAATCTCAAATGAATTGACTGTTACAGCAAGATTTTGTATACTTAAATGAATCTCATCTGCTGTAGGATTAGCATTGTCTCTTAAAGTTCACTGATGATGTTCATTTTCATTTGCAGCATTACACAAATTGCAAGCCATTTTGCTAATATGGTCTATCTCTTTTTATTATTTTCGAACTTTTCTAATTGTTCTTTCTAACTCAGAATTGTAAGGTACTAAATTTTCAGATCTTACACTATGCATGAACAGATACAACAAGTAATTTAAAAATAAACAAACACACTTAAATAAGAAAATATTCAAACTAAACTACAAACACTTTTTTTTAATTTTTAAAAAGAAAAATACTATAAATTATAAAATAACTTACTACTACTACTTTTCGTTACTTCCCGACACCAAAAACTAGATGCGAGTGGACTTAGTGTGTTTGTTTTCCAAATATTTTTTTAATATTACAAAATACACACAACAGATACAATAGCAAATATGAAAATTAATCCCAACAAAATAACTTCAATTAAAATAGTTTTTTTCTTTTAATAATCCTAAAACTGCTAAATCCCCTTTAAAATAATGCAAGCGTATGTACCGCTCAAGTAATAAAGGGCTCTAATGGAGCCCTAGATATCGATCCCATAGAGGAGTTGGAAATGCCTGTAAATAAGTTCTTAATTTTATAATGTAAAGTACAATTTTAAAAATATAAAAAGTAAAGTGCGAAGTTTGAATACTAAGTAACAAGTAAATGTTAATTAAAATCCAGTTGAAAGACAAAGTTAACCAAACTAACTGCTAAACTTTCAAAACAAATTTACAAAAATTAAAACTAAGATGTTGTGATGCTCAAATTTAAGAAAACATCCTTCCCCCTTACAATGAGTGTATGGTTTGTGAAGATATTAAAATTATTTGAAAATATATATAAAAACTATTTTGTGTCAAATATGAGCAATCTTATTCTTTACCCTCTTTCGAGTGCATAAAAAACATTAGCTAATCTAGAGTTTGACCTCTAATTTTGTGGTTAGGTTGGGAGGATACTAGCTGCCACTCTAGAACTCCCATCACTCCCTCCCTCCAGGGATAACAATCTTGCATAAGCTTCCAATCAACTTGACCAAATTGGGGATTTTAATCTGTCACCTTAAAATCTCTGCATCCAATAAATTATATTTCTTTATTTATTTGTACCCAATTCCATGGATGAAATACTCTCTCATGAAATAAAATGTGATTATCCTCATTTTGTAGAAATCATAGTCCTTTCTGAACATATGTTTCTCAACACATTTTAACATCTCAATTGGCCAGATCAAAAAGTAAATGATGATCGGAGTTCAAATCATCACAAATTATTGACATTTAAAACCATATAAAATAAAATCCATTCTTTTACAAAACCATATCTCAAAGTAGGGAGAAGAATAAGAAAGACTACTCATAATTCATGAGAATGATACAACAAAATATGGATTTCTTTAATAAAAATAAGTTTACAAAACAAAAAAATAAATGACACAACTTGTCTCACAATCCTTCCTAAGCAAACAACAACAAGTTCTCTCCAAATATTTCTCTCTTTACAAGCACTCTCAATTCTCTCTCAGAACTGTAATGAAGAAGAAATCTCTTACCTTCCCTCTCTTCTCACATTCTTTGAAGAAAATTTCCAAGCCCTTGACTCTCTCTCTCTCTAACTCATGCCACACACCATCTACTCCCCCCTTCAAGCCCTAGACTCCCACTCTTTATTGAAAGCTGCCTCTTTCCAAAAAGAATTCAAAATTTCCCCCAAAATTCTATCTAAAAAATCAACTCTTTTGAATTCAAATGACATGTCCACTGATACAAGAGACATATCCCTTCTTAAAAGAAGCTTTCAAATTGTCTAGATGCATTGAATTACTCAAGGGGTGTTTAGAACAAGTGTCCCTTTGAAAATTTGCACAAAATTCATCTCAAATAGCCTTAATCAGCATAATATTGTCCCTAGCGCATCTGATGCCAAATCTGGTGCATCATGCGCCAACTCTCTGTCAAATGACGCATCTAAGGCCAATCTGGTGCATCTAGGGCCAATCTGCTGAAGATTGTGCTGTTATGGGCTTTGGCGCATTGGGCATCAATTCAACACATCTGATCTCATTTCAGCACATCTCGCGCCAATCTAGTACATCATGTGCCGGAATTCAAAACTTCGCTGTTTTGGCTCCAAAGTTGTCCTTTTTGGTTACTTTTTCTCAAAATGCCTAAAATTGATATACCTGTAAAAAACATGAAATTACCATTCTTTAAAGTGTAATATCACCAAAAATAAACATAAATTATATACTTACAACAACATATTATTTTGATGTATCACCCGTCTTCAAGATTATTTAAACTTTAGATTAGTCAATGTTCTTTATAACATCTCTAGTAAGGGTAAAAAATATTATTGCTCATATTTGGCACAGCACAATTAGAATACTTCCACAATATAATTTCTATACTTGTTACTGATTCATAATAAGAAAAAATATATTTTATTTATATTGTCTTCATCTTGCAAGTATTTAGTTAAGTTAATTAGTTGCTTACTTTATTGATTACTTTATTTTCAATCATAAAAAATTACAAAAAGAATCAAACTTTCATTCCTACTTTATTATTTAGAGTTTAAGTAAGAATATTTTACTAAGTAGAATTTTGTTATCTAATTTCCCTTATTTTGTAGGTTCATATTGTAGTTTTTACTATGGGTTTGATATTTGGGGCTTAATCAAAAGGTTCTATATTATTTGATAACAAAATGTATACTTGTATAGTATCACATATTTAAATATTATAATTATAATCTTATTTGCTTCAAAGTTAAGAATTCACCTAGCTTATGCTCGAAATCAAATTTCTGCCATTGTTGCAAAGTAAGAATTATTATTAAGGAAATTAAGCATATAATCGCATACATCGCATTTGACATCTATCTAGAACATCGAGATCAGTGATCACGGTGAAGAAATCATCAACAGTCGACCAGCTATTTTTTCAACAATATTTCAAAGTAAATACTTTCGACATATCTATGCAGTAAGGAAAAGCCAATTTTTCTTATGTACTTCAACCAAATAGAATTATATAGGCCAAGAAAACACTTATTGTCCACATAAGAGTTACTCTCAATTGAAGATTTTGTTTCGTAGCAATTTCATATGTAAACACATCCATCTCCCATAACAATTGAAGCTCTTCAAACAAAGGTTGTTAGCAAATGTTGCTTTTCCCCTTTAGGTTATGTGGACCTCGTATGATCAATATTAGAAAAAAGAATGACACGATAATGCACATATCGGTGGGCAAATTGTACGATGTATTTATCATTGACCTGCATCAGTAAGGGGTTGCAGCATGACTATACGAGATGAAGCCACTACATGTAATCCAAGTCTAATATTGTGTACTTCAGCTACATAGTTCACGTTAGTAAGAACAAAATGTCTCCAGGCCTCACCACGTGATGGATAACTCATCGAGTTAGCATCAACAAATTCAGTACTGTGTCATGTCGTGTAAGGGGTTATAGGCATGGAAGCAAAAAAATCTCTATAGCTGGGGTATGAGAAAAAAATAAAAGAAATGCTTGTATTGAGTATTTTTCTAATTATTTCCCTTTTTCCCCTTTTGTATGAATCTATCCACACCACAAAGTCAACAAGTCACTTGAGTGCATCAGCCTTATAATAAATTATGCTAAATTAATTGAACTTCTAACATTATAACTCTAACATTGAAACAAACTTTGTAGTTATGTACAAATCATCTGTCACTAAATTCATAGCAAAGTTCATCCATTTCAATAATGTTGATAGCTGATTGAATGCTTCTCTGGGCATTTTAAAATCATATTTGATGGTCAACATTTTCAACACCTCTGATAAGTCTATATGTGTCGTGCAACCATTCCACAAAGGTTGTTCTACAGCGTTCATTAAGTCATAGAACTATTGTGATTTGTTGTTTGGTGTTTCAGGTTTGTGTTGAATGTTCTCATTAAATTGAGCTCTTTGAGCATCATGAACCATTTCTTCATATGTGTTAGGATCAAATTCCTCTGCGGGAGGGGGCATAACTTGTTGATGCACCTGCTTTCTCGAGCTGAACTTCAGTTTCTTGCTAACCATGTGCAGTCCAATTGAAATAATTAGATTTGAATCCCTTACGATAAAGATCCAACTTGTTATCTTCAGGTGGCAAAAATGATAGATTTTGTGCTTCACAAGAGGACACTAAAACATTCCCTCAATAGTAGATCGGTAGTTTTGATGTCATCTGTACAAATTCCTCAACGTCATTCAAGAACTCATATGTGAGTCCTTTTCATTATGGATATAATTTATTATACATCCAAGCTCTCAAATTATGAATATCCATCTGCAACATAGATTAACCTTTACAGATTAGTGCAACTATTATGGAAAATAAAAATTAGTTAATACTAATCAATAAGTACAGTCGACATTGCTTTGTCAACCAAATCTCAGGATATTCTAAGGCTCATCAGTTATTCGACATCTCTTTCTAATCTTGCATACCACCCGATCTACGACAAACCTATCACACACACACACACACACACACACACACA
>NEWO01000319.1:102464-132580 GCA_003013225.1 Phalaenopsis aphrodite
ATATATATATATATATATATATATATATATATATATATATATATATATATATATATATATATATATATATATATATATATATATATACACCATTTTTTCTCTAGGTGTCAAGGGCTAGTCGATCAACGACAACCTCATGCATTCCTCTACTTTAATCAACCAAATTGAATTATACTAATAAAATCCCCTTCTATATATCACGATCACTTTGAATAATAACTTGATGTTTTTCTCTACCTCAACTAGTCAGCGTGAATTCTACAAATTATAACATCACAATCTTTATCGCCATCACTTTGAACAATAGACCTAATGCATTCTCCCACATCAACCAGTTAACATGAATTCTACAAATAACATCCCCATCTATATGACCATCACTTTGGACAACAAAATTAATTGATGCATTACTTTGTTGCTTCAACAAACAAACTTGAATTCTACTAATAACATTCTCATCTATATCAACATCACTTTGAACAATTGACTCATTGCATTACAACACAACTTCAATCAACCAACTTGAAATCTACTAGTAAGATCACCATCATGCTAGATTCTCATACATACCACTCAATGTGAAGAACACATTGCATACATACCACTAAAATATATACTTGCCCAACACTTAGACTTCAATGCATTGCATACATACCACTAAAATATTATTTATTTACATACCTCACATATGAACTTCAAATCTTACATACAGACCAAAATTTTAAAAGGGAAAAGCGGGGCGAAGAATGCATTATACATTTTCCTTGATTGGTCACTACTCGGAGATGGGTGGTGATGGGCTAGGGTGAGGCCTACCGATGATGATGACAGTGAGATAATGTCAACTGCCAACTATGATGGGGAGATGTTAGGGTTTCAAGGATGCGCAAAAAAGAAAATTAAATGAATGGTATCAGATGGGTATTTTAGGTCTCTAATGCTGGATTTTTCATTCACTTAGTCTCAGATTTTTCGATGATTTTAAGTAAATATTTTGGGTCAATTTATTTGATGCAAATTTGACTAAAAAACTGTCACAACTCCTGTTAAAATTCAAAATAATTTGGAATAAAGTAAAATACTTGATTTTTTCATTGATATGAACGAAAGTATAAATAACTCTTACAAGAATCTTATAATAGAAAAATAATATATCACATAATATCTCCAATAATCAATTCATATTAATTTTTAGGAGGTATAGAAGATAACATAAAATAGGAAAACAAATAATTCCTAATCCAAGGAAATAAATATAAAATAAGAAATGAAATATCTCCTTAATTTTAAGGAAATAATTTATTCATCATAACTTCTTACAAGAATAAATTATTTCTTTTAATAACTTCTAACACTCCCCCTAACGTTTAGAATGTATGCTAATAATTCTTAACTTGCTGAGTAGTATCGAGAATTGAGAAGAGTTTAGTGGTTTTGTGAAAACGTCCACTGGCTATTCTGAAGTAGACACATGAGTCAACTTTATTATTCATTCTTGAAATTTCTCACATATGAGATGATATTCAATCTTGATGTGCTTTGTTTGCTCATGGTATGTCTGGTTCAAGGCAATGTGAAGTGTTGCTTGGTTTTCACAACAAAAATTAAAAGGATGTGAATGCATGATCCTCAAATCCTACAGAATTGTTCTTAGCCAAATAATCTCGTAGTAGGTCGCGGCCATGGATCAATATTCATTTTTTGCACTAGAACGTGATATTATGGTCTGTTTTGATGTTTTTCAGGAAATTAATGAACTCTTAAGGAAGATACAATACCCAGTAACTGCCCTTCGAGTGTCACAACACCTAGCTTAATTTGCATCATAACAGGCATTTAGTTGGCTTGAGATTTCTATTGCGAGGAAAATCCCTAGTCTTGTTGTCTGTTTTACATAACGTAGAACACGATGGGCTACTTCTAAGTGTGGCACTTGAGGCTTTTCCATAAATTTACTTAAGATATGAATTGCATGTGTCAAGTCAGGATGTGTGATAATCAAGTAGATTTATCTCCCAACTATTCTTCAGTATGATGACAGATCACTGACATATAATTATTTTGATTTGCTAAGAGATAAGTTTTGTTTCATAGGGAAAGTGGTTGGTTTTGCACCGAGGTACCCAACATCCTCGAGTATTTCAAGATCATACTTTCGCTATGAAAGCACAATACTCTTATGGGATCGTGCAACCTCACTACCAAGGAAATATTTCAATTTTCTAAGATCTTTTAATTTGAATTGGTTCCTTAAGAATATTTTGACATATTCAATTTCTTGTAAGTCGTTCCCTGCAATGATGACATCATCTACATATATAAGAAGGGCGGTGAATTTACCATTTTAGTATTAGACAAACAAGTAATAGTCTGCCTTTGATTACATAAAATTGGCTTATTTTTTAGTAGTGGAAAGCTTTATGAACCATTGTCCTGAAGCTTGTTTGAGTCCATAAAATGATTTGTGGAGTTTACAAACTCATGTCTTCACCTTTCATCTGAGGTCAGGAGGTAGCGACATATATACGTTTTCGTTGAGGTCCCCATGCAAGAAAGCATTATCGACATCTAGTTGGTGGAGATGAAATTGCTTGGTTGAAGTTAACACAAGGAATAGGTGAATAGTTACAAGCTTTGTTATAGGGGCAAATGTTTCCTGGTAATCTGACCCTTTAATTTGATTATACATTTTTGACACTAATCTGGCTTTGTAGCATTCAAATGTCCCATCTGCATGAAGTTTGATTTTGTATACCCATTTGCATGCAATTTGCCTTTTTTGAAGAGGTAATGGTACAAGGGACCATGTGCCATTGGTGTTCAGTGCGTCAAGTTCTTCTCGCAAAGCAACCTACCACTTTGGATTACGAGAAACTTCTACAAAGGTTCTTGGCTATTTTTCAATTGAAAGAGCGGTGGTAAAAGCATGATGTTTAGGTGACAATCAAGCATATGAAAAGACGTTGGTTAATTGATAAGAGGTACCTGTAGCTTTGGCCAACACGAAGTTTGATGTTGGGGGTGTCGTGTGGGAAGAGAAATACCAACATGATACACAAATATCTAGGAGTTTTTGTTGTTCTCATAGGTCATGGTGATGGCATTTGTTGGTCTGGAGTTGCAAGTTGTTCTAAAAATAAAGTTAAAGAGAGTGAATGTGAAGGATTTTCTTGAGAGGGGATTTTGTTGTCTTGAGAAGATGGAATATCTTCTTGAGGTAAATCATCGAATGAAGGCATGTTGGCGTGGGTGGTGAAGTGTGGAATTGAACCTTTATCTGTATCAAAAGAAGGGGAAGGAACAATGTTTTCATGGAAACGAACATCTCGTGATACAAAATCCTTCCCAATTGAAAGGTCATAAACTCTATAGCCCTTTTGCGCGTATGGATACCCTAAGAAAAGGCATCAAATGGCTCTAAGATCAAACTTGGTTGGTCGCTGATGATGTGTTGAAGCAAATTAAAGACACCCAAACATGTGCAAATGATCATATGTGGGTTTTCTTTGGAAGAGCATTTTAAAAGGAGTCTTTCCTTGGAGAATGGGTGTTGGTGTTTGGTTAATTAGGTAGGTGGCGGATAGAATTGCATCTCCCCAAATTTTTTTGGGTAAATTAGCTTGAAACAATAAGGCTCAGCTATATTAAGTAAGTGGCGATGTTTTTTTTTTGCTACGCCATTTTGTTGCAGAGTGGAGACACAATTGGATTGGTGAATCATGCCTTTGTCAAGATAAAGATTCCTCAATATGAATTCAGGATCATTATCACTTTGAATGATTTTGACCTTTAAAATGAATTGTATTTCAACAATATTTATCAACTTGTTGATGTATGAATGGGTATCTGATTTATGGTTCATCAAATAAGTCCATGTGCATCGAGTATAATCATCAACAATTATGGGAAATATCGCGCTTCTGTGATTGAAGGAACTTGGTATCTGATACACCTAAAATTACACATTTTTATACTTATTTTTGAGATTTTGTGCTTTAATTAAAGGTATTTGTGTGTTTCTCTTTCAGGTACAATCAAATGGATGAAATGTACTGAAAAGAGTGAAACATGGTCAAATTTAAAGCAAAAATGAAGAAGGTGCAAAATTGAACAGGGGCGCCTAAGCGCCTAGGACTGATGCCTAAGGGTCAGAGGCTTGCACCTAAGCACCAGGCCCTACGCTTAAGCGCCAGAAGTAGTTATTTGATGATTTATTAAATTTAGACAAATTTTTAAGAGGTGTTTGAACCAACCATTGGTAAAAATAAGGGAAATATCCCATGGACATGAAAATTCATTCAATGGGCTTTTAAAAGGAGGAACTTCTAGAAGATTCTTTGAATGGAGACACAATTGGAAGACACACCAAGACACCTTTTGGATTTTTATTAAGGAAGACTTTAATCATTAAGAGAAGATGTCAGTCAGCCATCAGTCATTAGAGCCATCATTCATCCAAGTAGCCACTGTCACTGCCGCCGACCACTTTCTTTTTATTTTGAGTGTTAGTTTTGTATTGTTAGTGAAGAGCTTCAAGGGCATTTGGTGGAGAGGAATCGAAATAAGCGTTTATTTTTGTGACTACACTTAGTTTTAATTTAAATTTCTTATTTGTGAGCATGATTTGTACTTTTAAATTCATGTTTGGTTGTGTTTTTTATGGATTCTGAGTAGTTTTCTTTATCTTTTTTCCTTAAAATGATAAAGTAATTAAGTATTTAAAGGAATTTGTGTGAAGTATTAAACTTTAATGTTTGAAGAAGTTGTGATGATTTGAAACATTGTACTTCATTTACTTCTTGATTTGGTTAATTAAGATGTTAATACATGTTGTAAGAACATGTAAGATCCGAGATGGTATTGTCTCTGTCAACAAATGTTTCGAATCACATATTGATTTCAAGAATGAGAAAGTAGTTCATGGGGTTGAGTGCAAACAAATAGGGAAATAAAATTTTCAAGGGTGTAGAATGAGTGGACTTTAGAGTGACAGGCTAATGCCCACAATTTTATTTATAGTTAAGGTTTTGATACGAGATGTTAGCCCCAGTTGGAGGGAGAAGAGGGAACTCTGGAGTGAGAGCTAGTATCTTCCTTACCTAACTGGTCTTCAAGACTATTCAAACTATAAATTAGTCAATGTTCTTTATAGCATCTCTAGTAAGGGTAAAGAATATTATTGCTTTTATTTGGCACAACACATTTAACATACTTCCACAACAGAATTTCTATACTTATTACTGATTCATGATTAGAAAAAAGATTTTTTACTTATATTTCCTTCATCCTAAAAATATTTAGTTAAGTTAATTAGTTGTTTACTTTATTTTTATAAATCCAAAAATTACAAAAAGAATCAAATTTTCATTCATATTATAACATCTTAAGTTTAAATAAGAATATTTTGTGAAGTAGATTTTTATCATCTAAACTTTATAGTTTTCTTTATTTTCCTTGTGGGTTTGATATTCAATACTTTATCAAAAAATCCTATATTGCTTGATAATGATATGTACACTTGTGTAGTATCCTATATTTAAACATTATAATTGTATTCTTATTTGTTTCATAGTGGAAAACTTACTTAGCTTTTGCTTTAGATCAAGTTTTTGACTTTTTTTGCAAATTAAGAATAACTATTAAGGAAATTAAGCTATAATCACATACATCACATTTTACTTCTATATAGAAAATCAAGATTAGTATCCTCCCCAAATGTCAATGTAATATAATTCAAAAAGGTGTTTTTGAGCAAATGGAACCTGTTTGAAAAGACAAACGAGTTTGCTTAGCTAATGAGAAAATTAAACAATAAAAAAGCATTACAAAGTTTATTTTCTATAATTGGAAAAGGAAACAAGTTGGAAACTTTAATCGATGGGTGGCCTAGACATTTATGCCCGAGATTCGAAGATGCTGAAGTAGCAACATTACACTTGCTCTTTTTTGGAGTATCAAAGTAGTAGAGTCTTCCTCTTTTAGTTTCCGTCCCAATCATCTTCCCCAATTGTTGGTCATGTAGCACACAAGTTTGGTTATTAAAAATGGCAAAGCATTGTGAATCAAGCACAAATTTACTAATGGAAATCAAATTTAATTTGAAGGGATGCATAAAACATTTTGTAGAACAAAGTAAACAAAATAGATGTTGTGTATGTGTGTGACAATTGTAGTAACCCCGTTAGGCAAGTGAACTTTTCAATTTGTGATACAGGATTTTGTACTAAGTAGGTTGGTTGAATATACCACGTGATCTATGGCTCCTTTGTAAAGAATCCAACACAATTTTTTGTCAAAATTAGAGGCACAAAAGATTTTACCTGAGATATCACTCATGGTTATATACTGCCAACATGATTAGCGATCGAATTAGATTTGTTCTCTGCAATTAGTGATATGAGACTTTGATATTATTCGGTTGTAAGAGTAAATGATGCAGGACTCGTCGATGTATTGGTATCCACATTGTTGACTTTGGGAGCAAAATATTTACATTTAGGTTTATTGCCCACTGGATTAGCCCTTTGCAGCGTCCTACAGTCATTGATGGTGTGTTCCCGTCATCTACAATAATCACATTTGAGATGTGCTCGGCATGTGTCTGAGGTATGCTCAATTTTGTCACATTTTCCACACTTTAAATGAGGATTTTTAGGTGTGAAAACCTTCACTAGTTTTCGTGCATTATTCTTCACGACAAAAGCTGAAGCATCCTGCTACGGTGCACTTACAGTGCTCATCCTATGTTACTTTTCCTCTTTGAGCATGAGGGAATGTGTCTTGCTGACATTGGGAAGGGGATCCATGAGCAAAATCTGCTCTCTTATATATGTGTATGTTTCATCAAGCCCTATGAGGAATTTCATGGTTTTCCGGTTTTACTGAAACTGTATCACTTCCTTCATGGCACCACACGTGCATTTAGGAATGTTATAGAGGGTATGTTCATCCCATAGGTTTTTTAGCTTGGTGTAATAATCTCCAACTGTCATATCGCCTTGCTTGCAATCGTAGATGGCTTCTTTGACATGGAAAATATGAACGTTGTTAGTACGAGAAAAATGTTCCTTCAAATTGAACCAGATTTCATGGGCACTCACATTGTATATTATACTCGCTCCAATGTCTTCTGAAATTGAATTAAATAACCATGCCTTGACAAGGTTGTTGTAGCGCCTCCATTGCTAAAGTTCTGCAGTGGATGTCTCTGGTGGTTCTTTGACGATGTCGTTGACAAAACCTTCTTTGTTTTTTATGCTGAGAGCCATGAAAACGGAATGACTCTAGGTATTGTAGTTTTCTCAATTCAGCTGATGCGTAACGAGCACGAGACCGGGTTGATATGAGTAGTGAAGATAAAAGGGGTCGTTCGGATTATCGAATTTGCTAGATTCAGACTTGACTGAATTTTGAGTTTTGTTTGTCATGTGTTTCGGCCTAGAAAGAAGATGGGTGGGGGTTTCGACGTGGAAAAGGAGATGGAAAGACTTAAAATCGTGTTTTCTCTGATACCATGTTGAAATTCAGAATAATGCGGAATAAAGAGGAATATTTGATTGTTTCATTGATATGAATGAAGATATAAATAACCCTGACAAGAATAATATAATAGAAAAAATAATAAAATAGAAATGATATGAAATGAAAGATATATCACCTAATATCCCCAATAATCAATTCATATTAATTGTTACAACATATAGGAAATAACATAAAATAGGAAAACAAATAATTCATAATCCAAAGAAATAAATATAAAATAGGAAATGAAATACCTCCTCAATTCTAAGGAAATAATTTATTCATCAAAATTTCTTATAGTAATAAATTATTTCTATTATAACTCCTAACAACTCCAATTTAAATTTCACCTTAATGGAATATTCTATTGTGTCGATCAATTAGAGCCTAATCCGACTCAAATTTTGCTGCAAATAACGTCAACTAGGTTATGCCGTGTATCAGCTACAAACTCCGACGCAAATAAGTCCGTCGGCCTGCAAACAACAGACACTTGCGAGTAAAATTTTGTCAAGATGACAAATCGAATCAACTGCCCGAGCCAGATCGCTCAAAAACATAACATATCTTTGATGAGTTAACTCGTTGAACCAAACTTCTCTAACATTGTTCTTCTCTCCACTTGCAAAGACTATGTTTCTAGAAAACTTGACCATGCAACAATCAAAATGAAATAAAACAAAATCATACTAAAAAAATAGTTCAAACATTCCACTAAAGATTGGGTAGCAACAAAAACTCTTTCCTTCTCATTCCATTCAATAATAATGCATGCAATAATGGGGGTTCCTTAAAACGTAAACTTTGGGTTATCATTGATATTATCTTGACGTATTGGGGCTTCTTGCCTTGTTCTGCGCCAGATTTCCTGCATTAATGACGAACGAAACCGGGACCTTTTTTGGTCAAATGACGGGCCACAAATGCGGGCCCAGATCGTGACTGCATCCGGTTCATACTACCAGATCCAAGAAGCCGTCAAGGCTTAGAAAATCAGATCAAAAAATAGATATAATATAATAATTTAAATATATGCAAAATATTAAATATAATAATACCTAATATGCATCATATAAAAATTATAACATAATATATAAATTATATATGAAATTAATCAACTAATTTAAATATTTCTCAAAAAGAAGATTAGCAATCAAGTATTATAAGTCAAAATCTATGTCTAAAAAATTACTAAAAAAATAAATTGGTTCAACGGTTGGACTGTGAGTTCTAGCCAGTTCATTCGGTTCAATGCATGGACGGTTTTTAGGCCATCCTGAACTGGACCTCTGACCAATTCATGATCGTACCAGCCGGTTCGGTTTGATTTTCTAACATATGGATATTATTTAGGTTTGTTATTTATAGCTTTTGGTCAAATTGAGATGGGCTTATGGTGCTATTTTACTAGGAAAATAATGTACTTTTAAACAAATTTATATCGGAAATATTATCTCTTAAGTAAACTTATATATTTAAATATAAAATTAGTTAGTAATGTTAAAAGGGGTATGCAAAGTTATTGATAGTCTTTCGAATTACTTGCATTTTATTGCATTCTAGGCTAAAATAAAATAGTCAGTCTGTCAGTCAACTATCAACCATGTTAGTTAAGGTATATAAAGTTCTCCCTTCCTCCAATTTAGAAAGGTGAGATCAAGAAGAACAAGAAGCTTGGACTTGACCTTGTATGAGAGTTTGAAAAGTAATGGATGAGTAATAAGAGGTGACTCAAACCTTTAAGGGTTTAAATAAGTCAAGTCAAGATTGAGTCAAGGATAACTCGTGTCGACTCGTCAAACTCAAGACTGGTTGAAGCTCATAAAGTGATCTTGAACTTATCTTGTTAGAGGAATATTGGGCGCTAGCTCGCTCATGAGCTCGAGCCAAAAATCATAGCTCGTTAAAGAAACCCTTATATAATGTATTGATTCATGATGGTGTGTTCATTGGAGAAGGAATCGTTATGTCTCCAAGACAAACACGACATATGTGATGAAAAATAAGAGTTTGCTGGGGAAATTGATGACACCAAAAGTAGATTGTGTTCAGGAGTAAACTATGATAGTATTATGTTTCATTATTGCAGAAACGCTACGTGATCACATGTGGATCTAAATGCATTTTGAATAAGATAGCATTAAGTGTCAAATTTTGGATCATATAAGCTCTAATTCCAACAAATTTATAATCAATTTAAAAATCTTGGTAGTAAATATCCAAAAGATCAAAACCAATTCAATATCTGAGTCCTAATGAGTCTAGATTAATAATTGATGTAAAATTAAAAGGTTTAAGACATTAATTGAAATATCAAACGAACTCCAACTTTAAAATATTTATAGTCAAATGAAGCGTCTAAAAGTGTCAAACTCAGATCCTAAATTTTTCAACTAAAGTTCTCCTAACAGCTAAAACATCTATTAATTTTTTTCTCTTGCAACGACGCCAAAAACTTGACGTGTCAAAACTCACCAGGGCGTAAGTTGACACATAACACAAGTGCACATGTCAAGTAATAATGTGGCTTAAGAGTACTGTGTATTGATCACATAGAGAAAGTGTAATATTTGTTTCCACAAAAAAAATCTCTAGTTTATTAATTTAGCTAACCTAGCCTTTCAATTGTCAAAAGAGAGTTTTTAAGTCCGGATGTCCAGGAAAAACAAAGTGCTCGACAATGAAAGAAAGCAGAAAACAGGATGATAAGTTCCTAAGTTCCTTCAAGATAGATGAGGCTCATACCTAAGTGATTTGAGGATCGTGGCGATCGTGATTTTTCTCAAATGTATTTCAATATGATTGTTGTTGATATGTGACATAGTACTTTTTATGCTTATGTCTAAGTCAAAAGAAGCATAGAATCCATGAAGTTAAAGCTTCCTCAATCCCAATGGCATTTTGCATTACTTCTTCGATCCCCTAGAATGATTGTAGAACTCCACTGTAATATGTCTATCTTCTTGGAATTTTGTAGTTAACCCTTTGCTTTCACCTTGCAACGATTAGAGGTCAAAGTTTCACAAAATATTTTAACATCCTAGTTGGCCAGACTAACAGTAAATGAGAATCGCAAGTTAACCAAGAACATAGGCACTGAAAGCTAAAATAAAATTATTAACAGAAAAAAAATGGAAAAATCACAGCAAATCCACTGCTCCCTATACCATAGAAAAACGAAGAAAAGCTTGACCACTCATTACGGAGAAAACCATAACGAAAAACACCATATGAAAATCTATTCCAAGCAACATAGGTACGAAAAAAGTTACAAGAAATTTTTCTTCTATGAAAATTCAACACCTTTCCCTCTCATACAATCTCTCACAACTCACAAACAAACAAAAAAAAAACTCTTCCTTAAAGGTTTCCACCAAATGGGGAAGACAACCTTCAAGAAAGCTCTCCAAATCTCTCCCAAACTCTCTTTTTTTCAGCCTCTAAGTTTTCTCTGATGCAAAACTCCTTTTGTAGAGGCCCTAGGAATTTATTTTAAAGCAAGAATCCTGATTTGTGCTATTAAATTTCCTTCTTAAATTGTTTCCCACTCGGTGGCATGGTCATGCCCATTTCCGGTGTGATCGCACCGCTAGCTTACCTGGGTCAGCGTGATCACGCCTGATTGTGTCGAGGTCACACTGCCCTACTACGCCATATGGCATGGTCACATCATTTCTAGTATGGTCTCGTTAGCCATACAATTTATAAGTTCTTAATAAACTAAGAAAAGTAGAGAAAAAATAGAAATAGTCATAATTAATGATAAAAAATGTGTTACGCTATTTAGAGAATGATCAAGTTATAAGGGCAAAGATAACAAAACATATGATCAAATGGTCGTAGAATGTTTTTTTCTCTATGTAATGGTAGTCACTTTATAATTTATCATCCACCTTGCTTCAAAAGTATTATTTGTATAATCGGCATAAACTCACATAATAAAGTTAGTTTATAAAAGTTTTAACAAATGTATTACCATATCAACAAAATAATATGCTAGTTAATTACATAAATAATAGAAATAAATTTAACAATATGATGGCTGAAAAAGGATTATTATAGTTTTACTATATGACAAGTCCATAAAAAGCCAGTTCACTTAGGACTTTGATCATTTCTATGTTGGAAAATTCTTCTATGTAATGATATTATAGCTAATACACCTATCATTGAATCTTGACAAATTTTCATCAATCTTGTCCTTTAATGGTTAAGGCAATGCACTATTTACATCAATGTTATACTATCCACAATATTTGTTAAGCTTTGCCAATGTTGGATGAAGATTATATTTTTAAAAAAATTACTTAATCTCAACTTAAAAATATATATACTTAGTAGAAATAACAAATAAATCTTCAAGATTAAGCTTCTGTAAATTTGATTTTTGGTAAACATAATAATCCATATTCAAATGTTTCAGCCATTAAGAATATTTAGACCAATAACTTCATTCATTTAAGCATCCATAAATTTAGTGGTATTTTGCCAAAAGGATGGTTTTAAGCTTGTGAAAATACTTCAATCCTACATGAATCATATCGAAGTGACAAAAGTTCCATTATCTATGAAATAGCTAACATGTACCTTCAATATGATCATGTGATCTCATGAGGTTATGTCATCCTAACTATTTGCTTAGGAACATGGAGTTACCTATGAATGACTCAACTAAAATATAATGTTTTAGTTAACCCTAAGCAACATATTCATGATAAAACAACAAATTTTACTTTGAGTAAGTTAACTAAATTTTAATTTTAATATACCTTTAAAGCCTTAATAGTGTCAAATACCTAACCATTACAAAGAAGATCATCCTCAATAAATAAATAAGTAGTGAGCCTTCAATATCTTTTGACATTCATACTCTTTTTTGAATAGACACTTTTCAACTTATCTTTAGTTAGCAACATCTCCAGGCTAGTTCAGTCGATGCTCAATTATCTTTTAAGTTAACAGCGAGTTCGATTCAATAGATTCTTAAACACTTAAATCAATCACTTGTCAAATTATTTCATGGCACTAGAGCAAATTTATAATAATCAAATCATTAGTGAGCCATCTATAAAATTGATAATAATACTTGTAATTACACCATCAAAATCTTCTCTACTTATGGAACTATTCTCAAATTGTTTAAAATAAACTAAAAATTAAATACATTTGTGTGTAATGCAATCATATATATTGAGTTTAAGACATTATTACATATGAAAGTTCGTAGCAGGGGTGGAACCAACATTATTTCTTAGGTTGAAAAATATCATATAATGTATCATTACACTTCTAAGTTCTTAAATTCTTAGGGAGTCTAGTAAGTTGTCTTATATTATTACACTTCTAAGTTTTAGGATGTACTATTGTAAATAGAAGAATTATAAACCCACCCTTAAAAGATAGGTTTTTTTGACCTTCTTTAGTTATATTTACGGTTTTAGTCCCCATTGATCTTATTTTAGGATAATATAAATTAATAGTACTTTGCATGATGCTTCCCACGACCATAAATATAATGAATTTATTATGAATAAACTCCAAGCTATTTTATAGCAAGCCAAAAAGAAAAAAAGTCAACTTTTCTTAATTATCTTTTTTTTCATTTTTTTTTAAATTTTAAATTAAACTATTATCATTATCAGTGATTATTTCATGTTGGTTCTCTAAGTCCTCATTTATTTATTTATATAGATTATGCAAACTATGAGATTTTATGAATATTTTAATAAGTTAATTACAAGTTTTAATGAAGTAGTTAGGGCCCGTTTGGGGCAGCTTGTAAGTGTGCTAGTAATTTTGAAAATGCTACAGTACTTTTTGAATCGCGTGTTTTGTCCGCTTATCCGAAAACGCGGTTCCTTTTTTACACTATACGCAGGTCGCAGGTCGAACTCCGGGCAGTATTTCAGTATAAACTGCTTATTCTGAAACACGCAAGCTGTCCCAAACACACATTTAGTTTAACTAATACAAAATTATTTTAAATTCGCTAAGATTATTAATAACTATGCCCATAGAGATTGCATTATTTATACAAAGTAGTAATTATAGAAACAATTTATTATGTTTCTATTTTCATAATTAATCAAGGCAAAAAACGAAATTATTATGTTTGACAATTTTAATGAAAATCATTTAAGTGAAGAAAGGGAGGAAGCATGTTTATGGTTGCCTCCATGGATTCATAGGTTAGTAGCATTTTCCCCATTTAATTTATAGAAATATAATGGTTCCATGACTACTCACATGATAGGCACGTGACGTGCGAAAGATGTGATGCCAACTTTATGAATGATAATGGTACGCTCTTAAAGCCAAATGAAAAGGTTCCTAAATCATAAGAAATAGAGTTCAAAGATAATATATAGAGCTAAATTTAGGGAAAAAATTGTAGTAATAGTTATAAAAATATATAAGATCATAGTCGGCACATATCTCAAAGCAAAATGGAGGGGGACATCTTCCTTTTGCAAGTTGACCACTCTAACTTAATTAGCTCTTTCTTTTGTCTCCTTTCACATTACATCTTGCCTTGCAACGTTTTAATTGGGCATATTAACATTATTGACTATATGGACAGCTAGGCAGACAAGGGGATCGACTTGAATGATAGGCTTCTATGGACACACACACACACACCAAAAATGTGTTAATAATGAGCTTAAAGAGATCTAACATTCTAGAGAAGAAAAGTATGATGAAGGTGGGCCCGCTGATAGAAGACTATGAGACTCACTTATCCGACCAAGTGCAGCAATCCAAGCCAAAGCCAGCAAGACTAAAGCCGACTGAGCCATGAAAGATGACCGAATGACATGAATCCGAGCATTTTGATCAGAAATGAGACAAAAAGACATCCAAGCTAGCTGACATGAAGATATGGCTTGAGGGAAGACCTAAACCATCAATATCTCCAATTATATTGGGGATGACCAAAAGCTCCCCCATCTATTATCAAGGGTTGACAGTCACACTAAATTAACCTATCAAACCAGTCTTGCCAACCTGAATTCAGTCAAGCTCAGGCAACCAACACCGCCTACTAAGCCTAGCCGACGGAACTGGCACCACCGAGCCAAAGCCAAACAAGCTCAGTCGATCGAGAAAAAAAGCAGTCGAGCGATAGACTCATACATATAAAATACCAATAATATCATGTAAAACTCTCATTAAAGTATGGACAAAAAAGTAACAACACTCTATTGTACTTTCTCTTCCACCACAAAAAAGGAGATCATTTTATATAAGAGAACAAAATTGGCCAAAAAGACTGCAAAGGAATGACACGATAGACACGACGTTTTACTATTCATTGTTGTTCATTCCCATCTCTCTCTCTCTCTCTCGTTCGCTCTCACTTTCTCTCTCTCTCTCTCTCTCTCTCTCTCTCTCTCTTGATTCCATGGGGTGTGATTCATGGAAAAATTGAGATTCAAGGCCCTACAGGGTGCGATGAGCGTAGATCATGTCATAGACAAAAAGAGAAGTAACCTACGGAGAAGAAACCCACAATCGAAACACCGAGAACATGGAATGCACTATAGGTTTTATGAATCGAAAAGTTCAAGGATCAATTGTTGTATGTCATCCAAGACATGTTGGATCTAGGTAGTGAGTAGTAATCTCGAGAGGAAGTGTCGGCACCCAATAGCCGAAGAGACGCCTAAGCACTGAAAAGAGAAGACAACTCCCAATACTTCAATAATGTTGGGTCAGTCTCGATTGACTGACAACATTTAGTGCATATTGGGTGCTTCGATAACTTGAGAATACACTTCTCAGCAAATCTCTAAGTCCAAGCCCTTAGAAAGGTTTAACATTCTTGCACTGCAGTTTTATAAGGGCATAGCTGATCTGAATGACCACATAGCCTCGTTTGAGGCAACTGCACATTTGTTAAGATCATTGACACACTAAAATATTGTCTCTTCTTTATGACACTGAAGGAATCAGCTTTCAAGTGGTTCAACGCATCACCGCTTATATTGATTGCATCATTCAATGATTTCAAGCAAATGTTAGTGGCGTAGTTTTCTAGTGCCTAAAAGTCTCAAAAAAATTTGCAGGCCCTCGTGCAAATCTAACAGGGACAAAATGATAGCCTTCACTCTTTTATCACACACTTCTAAAAGGAGATATTTGAGGTGGGGAAATTGGATCTCGTAGTAGCTCATGTCGTCCTAGCTTAAGGACCGAAGCAAGGACCTTTCTGGTATGTGTTAGGCCTGCATCAATCGAAGACACTAGTTGAGCTATTTGAACTAGCTGATAGTCACATATTGGTGAAAGAATATTATTACTCCTTTGGCATCATTCAAAATCGATCAAGCCAATTGTCATCCACAAAAGAGAACCACCAGTGGAGAAAGGCGAGAGTCGATGCACAATCCTCACCACTATACTCGAGCTTGCATCAAAGACTCACAAAAACACTCATATAATTGAGCGACCAATTGAGCATGCCACCAAGGGTGCCATACCCAATATCTTGATCAGTGACCGGCTTGGTATGACAAGCACTCACTATCTAACCACAAGTGTCCAAACAAACCTTGTTAAGCTGTTCCAACCCTTTTTATTTTATTGTCAAGTTTTTCAAAATGGTTAAGTAAATTTTTTTAATTGTGCAAGAATTTTCAGACCTGGCCGACACTTGAGGAACTTATGAAGTTTACGCAAGAGATCATCAAATTCCGACCGACATTTAGGGAACTCGAACCGACCTGCTAACTATGGTTCCTCCTAAGCTGCAAAACTGATAGCAATGAATAAACATTTGATCAATAAAAATTTTCTAAATGATTGACAACAATGAATAAAGCTTGATTGACAAAATATAAGTACTGAACCACAATGCTCAAGTATCAATAAAACTCATGTATCCCAGCTTGAAGTGGGTACTCTTTGGTGGTGATTCCCAATCCATTAGAAATAAAATCCACAGTAGGTAGTGAATGACTCAGCTCAACAGAAATTCTTGATGGTTACCCTCGCGAAGGCTACAATATGAAACACTTAATATGTCTAGTATAAGGTGTGGCTTATCCAAGGTGATAATTTAACCAAGCGAACGAGATGTGGAAAGTGTAAGACTTGAGTCAAATAGTAAATCAATAAATTGTCCAAAAATTATTTGTAGAGATTCATGAACCATCAATCATCACACCCGAGCATTTATTACAAGAAAAATAAAATGCCTATTAAAGGTAAATTGAAAAAAAAAGGTGAAACCAATGAAACGACTTGTTTTTGTTCATGAATGAGAAAATTAATAAATTTTCTAACATTTCTTTATAAGTGTTAGAAAAAGAAAATTTATTGCTAAGAAACAGATGAACTTGAAGGTGAGTCATATGTTAGAACACCCTCCATCATATTCACCACTATAAACTTCTTCTCCCTCCTCTGAGTTTGAAATATTGGTAACAATTTTATCCATACCGACCACTTGGAGGAGACCAGCTTTGCTTTCACCATCATACAGACATCGAAGGACACTCCTTTCCTAAGTTGTACAATGAGAAGTTTCATTTAACATGGGGGAGAATAAAGTCTAACAAAGAATTTTTCCTATGTTTTCATTGTAGCCAACTTCTACTCGAAGGCTTGACTTTCCTCTCATATCTTGAGCGCCTTGTCTTAGGCTACTACCTCCCATTCTTCGGATACCCTTACCTCTCCTTGGTAATAAACAACCTTTCCTCAGCCTCTAGAAAGATTGTTGATTTGAAATGCAAAGCTTCCCAATCCATTAATTAATACATGTTAGTCATCTGCCGCATGTTTGAGAGACTATGCTCATTGAGGGTCTTCTTGTAAGCATGAGAACATATGGTATCAGCGATAATCAAGGTGTATAAAGCCACAAAATGAGAGTAAGAGTTCCAATCTCTCCTCAGATCAAGAAGAGCAAACTAACCATATGTGCTAGTGCTCGCTTTGACCACCTCGTCTTGCATAAGAACCCACACAAGTGAGGAGCTTATTGCTTCTTCCTAGGAAGATGAGGAGGAGGCAATTCACTCAGACTGATTACACGTGCCTTCCCTATTTTGTGCGCCTCATCTTGGTTGATGGGCCTAAGCTCAGATGTGTCTATTTGGGTCAGCTAGAGAAGAATAGTTCGTTTCATCTCATGTAAGAAGATTGTTGAATGAGGGAGTGGTTGATCGAGGGGTAACAAATGTTTCTTCTTGATGTTCTACCAAAACCTCCCCTTCTCACTAGCTTGATCCCACTAAGCTAACTATCCTCTTGGCCCTTGGTGTTGTGCGTTCAAGGGACCTGTAACTAACAAAACACTTTTAGTTGGCACCACAACAACTATTCTCTCTATATGTATTAGCTCGCTAGTGGAAACCATTTGGAAAATATAGGAATAAAAAAACCATTTTTTCATCTTCAAGATCTTCACTGGCATGTACTATGAGAGGTTTTTTTTGGTGTGCCACCGCAGCAGTTTTATGGCAGGAAAATGTGAGGCAGAAATACACTCAAGCATTCATCTCCACCACTCAAGCAGTAGGCCCTTCATCTCACTTGGCCTCATGGTCATTAGTGGCCACCCAATCTGCATCCATCATTTTCCCAAATGCATCTTGTTGAAGCATCTGATTGACAGTCATCATATCAAGGTGCTGGTGGACAGAAAGTTAACACCCATCTATCCGCTTAGCTTTCTCTAGTACTTAATTTGAAACTTTCTTCTTTTACTTGGTGGGCATGCCTCTGGATGGAATGGTTTTTATGTAACAACCCTAAGAAGAAGAACCAAGGAAAAAGTGTAGCATCAAGCCCTTTACATTGTTCTCCAACCTTAACACCTAGACCTTAGCGAGGGAGGCAAATTGAATGTAGTCATCTGGACTAAGTCGGAACAACAACAAATATGTAAAGAGGTCCATCGACCAGGGGATTCTTGACTGATAAAAGAAAATAACAAAACTCATGATGGCAGCTATGAAATTCAAAAGAATTTGGGCAGGGATAACGCTATAGTGATTGAAATTGGCCCGCAACTCCTACAAATATGAACCTTGGATCGATGTGGAGATGATCTTTGTAGAAAATGAGGTCAGCCTCAAATAGAGTAGTTTCCTATCATTTTCACGGGCAACCCAAAGCTTTATAGTATAATCAAAGGCACAAGTCTCTTGAATCTGATCCTCTTTCACTCAAGTCATTATTGATCAGTAGGTGAAAACAACCAACTTGACGACCTTAGAAGAGTACTTCAGAGCAATCAAAGTAGATTATAAAGAGCAAAAATATAAAGGAGTTAAGAAAAGCGTAGAGAAGAAGACAGTAAAAGTATAGTGTTAATCAAACCCTTCACCCTTCCATATAGAAAAATAGAAGAAATTTAGCAGTCACATAAGGATAAAAACAAAATTTATATAGAAATTTCAAAAATGAGCTGAAAAAATTATCAAAATAGCACAAGTATCAAAACAAAAAAATAAATAAACTTTATTTTAAGAAAAAAAGTTATTACAAATTATGCTTGAGAGCTAGACTGAGAGGAAATATTTTATAAGGGAATAATCTGCCACTTTGGTCACTCACTAAAGCAATCTTTTATACAAATCTTCTAGCCTAACTTGAATTGGTTCATGAGATCCTACTTGACTTGAAGGTGGAGTGTGAAGAATCTCTCCCAAAAGTCTGAATATTCCTTGAAAAGTGTCGGCATCTCCTCTTCTATCCTCTCCACTTTTCCAAGTAGCTCGCTTATCTCCTCACCTCAATGAATCTTAGTTGATCAAGCAAAGGACATTTTGATCTCATCTAGATGGCAAATTAGTGACCCAATGGATGTCTGATGTCTATTAGTTTTTTTTTGCCCAGCAGGCATGGCAAGGACTACTTAGGTGGTCAATCCCATAATCCTCACTCAAGGGTCGGTCACACCTAGCTAGCAATTGGGTAGTCTCCACTAGCATCGTGATCAAATTCCCACAAACATTTGTTGAAGGTGATTCATCACTCAGGACTATTGATTTGTTGCATTAAAAGACAACATAAAGAAAACCTTGCCCAAATAAATTACAATCTAACAAGAAAGATTAAGTTTCCTCAAACCAAAGAGTTGATCCCACTTAGACGGTGTAACCGAGATGGCACCTCACTAGGTGGTGGTAGAGCACTAGCAGCTTCTTGCACCTTGGGTAGTGGTAGAATACCAACAACTTCTTGCTTCTCAGGTAATGGCAGAGTACCAACAACTTCTTGTGTGGTTTGTTCGACCAGCAGATTTTATGCATTGTAGAAATTTGAGCCAACGGTCTGATCGTCGGGTAGGTCATCTGAACATTCCTCCACTGATGGCCAAGGAATGAATTAGATGACTAATTAATTTGTCAACACAACCACTTTTTTTTTTCCTTAACGATGATTTTCCTCTTGTATTTACCTTTCAAGCGGTGCTGCTCTTTTCGACTCTTGAAGGAAGTTTGAAGATTATCTTTGTTTGGGGCACCGACTGGGAGATTTGATGCATTCTCCATGACAGTGGTTGGAAGTTGACTAACACAATAAAGGGATGCTGAGCAAAAATGGAAAATAAAGAGTTCTTTCACACTTTCTTTATAATGATAAAAGGTGCATAAATCAAGAGAGTTTAATTATTATATTCTTGATTAAGAGTAAATGTTATCTAGTTTTTGTATGAAATCATTTTTTTTATCACAAAAATGCTTTCAAGAAATAAGACAATCAAGAAACTAAATTATAGTAAGCCAGTTGACAAATAGAAGATTGGTTAAAATGAATTTAATTCCTTAAATCTCATAATTAACCAATCAAAGCATATTTTTCTAACATTTGCATCTCCCTACAAAGCATATTAACCTATACCCCATAGTTCAATATGACTAACCTAATTGATTCTACCATAACTCTCCTAAGTCTTTATGGTTCACAACATATTTTAACATTTCACTTGGTCAGAATGAAAAATAAATGAAGATTTGAAGGTTAATTATCACATTTGACAATTAAAAGTAATTTAAAAACACTTTTCAGTTCTATACATCCTACTTAATCATCACAAGCTAAGGTAAAGAAATCTACTCAAGAAGCATGAGAAAGACGCAACAACAATTCATTGAAATAAAAGATATATACTATCCAAATGTTTCGAAATGAAATACAAAAATACAAATAAAGATTTATCTTCCTCTCCTTTACAATGACTCGAAGTTGCTTAACTAAAACTCCTTTTGATCTTGGGTTATTGCTCCTATGGGCTCTCTCTATCCTCTGCACCAGAAGAAGCAGAAGGCTTCTACAACAAGCTAACCCTCTAAATAACCAACTCTCATCAGTCCCTCCATATTCATCAATCGCTCTAAGTCCCTTATACATGGCTATATATAGACTTTATTGCTTAACATAAAAATCACTCCACAACCTCTTACAAAACTCCCCACGACAAGATTCTCAACTGGAAAAACTGCTCTAGGCAGTTGTTGGGGCCTAGACGACCAAGGGTTGGCGCCTAGGCGCCAATCTCTTTGTGTTTTGTAGAAGGCATGGGCTCCTAGGCGTCCATGGGTCCGACACCTAGCCACTCACTGGGTGTTAACCTCTTAGATTGTCCAAGTGAGGGACTGGAGCATAGACGGCCATGGCCTGGTGCCTAGGCGTCAGTCCTCGATATGCTCATTTGCTCCAAGTCTCCTCCATGTTTCCCCATTTTCATCTGCAATAAAAGCACAAAAAATATATTTCCTTAATGTGCAATCTCATCCAGAAAAATTTATAAATCATAAGAAAATATTATCAAACTTATCTACATATCAAAATCCCACCCTAATTTTTATACAAATAATACCTTATAACTAAAGATAAATAAGGTCACTCACCTTCATTCTTATCACATCTCACTCTTTTTCCTAATCTCTAATGAAATCTCCCTCTATTGACTGTCGGGTGCTTTTACACATTTTTGTAATGAAAATACAATGGGACATCAATAAGGTTGTTATTTCCAATCCATTAGTTTCACTAATATATCTCCAACTGATCAGCAAGATAGTTAATGAACTATTTGAATTGGCTTGTATTTTGTCAATTCTCATGTGCTACTCTGTCAATTAAAATATACACCTCAACCTGTATAATGGAGGAATCATCCACCAGCCCTTCTAATCTTTGGACAACAAAAACCATCTTAATGGAAGAACAGGGTCAAAAATAAGAAGTAAGGAATTGAGATGGACATGTCCAATGTCTAAACTCAGTATGTCTCTTCTATATCCCAACATTCGATTAAGAAGTAGGTTGTAGAGGATGCAATTGTTCCTTTTACTACAAAAGACACATCCTAGTTTAGGCACAATAAGAAGATTAAGGATAAATACCCAGACCAAAGAGATTGCCCCTCAAGTCACACATTCCTAAGCACAGCAAAATAATTACCACACAAACACAAACACATAAACATAGATTCAAACACACTACAAAACACTAACATATAAATACAAACTTAGTTTAACGTACTCAACCCGATGATACCGATATATTACTCAGAATGACACGACGTCAATATGTCATTTACCACAGGTCTCTCACCACCTAAGTAATGAAAGATCGGGCCACAAAAGAAGGCTGAATGATTTGAATCTCGTAGTTTGGTCAAACAAGATAATGAAACATCCAAGACAACTGGCATGAAGAAGCTTATGTAAGGGAAGACCTAGCCTCTTGGCATCTCCAATTATACCACGGATGCCCATAAGCTCCCCCATATATTATCAAAGGTCAAAATTCAGACTAACTTAGCCAATCAAACTAGTCATGTCGACTTGAAGCCAATCAAGCTCAACCAACTAGCAATGCCAACTAAGCCTAGTTGACCATAACTTTCTTGTACAGATGAAGCCTAACAAGTGTGGTCAATCAAGCCACAGAGTAGCCAAGTGATAGACTCATACCTATAAAATACCAAGAATACCAAGGGCAGCCCCCATTAAAGCATGAACAAAAATATAACAACACCATATTCTCCTATCTCTCTCTTATAATTGAGGAGATCATTTTATTAATAAGAAAGAGCCAATTTATCGAAAATAGATGGAAAAGATTAACACAATAATCACACCATGAAGGCTTTCTAAAAGATGATCCCACTCTCTTTACCACATATTTCAAATAATTATTTCACTCTCAACCCATAACTAAATTTTTATTCACCTTTTCAAAATCAATCAAATAAAATATTTTCATATAATGATCTTATATATATATATATATATATATATATATATATATATATATATATATATATATATATATATATATATATATATATATATATATATATATATATGTGCCCAAAAAGATGAAAAAAATTTTATTTTATTTTATTTATTTTTGAAATGAGTCACACCATGCCTTAAGAACACCATGTCATTATGCCATTATTTTTTTCTAATTTTGCAGGCAACATTGCAAGCGTGTAAGGCATCATGTCTTTGCCTTCGCGGAAACGTTGGGCAACGTGCACGCCAAAACACGACGTTGCACAAAAATAACGGAGCAACGTTCTTAACGTGAGGAGAGTTCCGTCAAAGCGAAAAAACCATTACTGATGTAACGGCTAACAGATCTTCATTTAACTCCGTTGACGTATCACGCCGGCAACGTTTCTGTACGATCGTACCGTTTACTTTCAGGAACGCCATTTTGTTCCAAGCCAGACATAATAAAATATCAGATTGTAACATTTTTCAAAGATAATGTGGGTGATCGTATGATTTTGACTTTTGTTGATTCTTCTCATGCAAGACAATCTTGTGATAGAGTAGGGGTGTGAATGAGTTGGATTTGAGCCGAGTCAGATTAGGCTCGTTAGAATATACGACTTTCATGTTTCGCTCGTCTATATATTGTTCGTGTTTGACTTGTTTGCTTAGGGAACTGAACACGAGTTGTTGGTGAACGGGTCTTTTTGACAGCACTAATCAAGCAACCATAGGATGTTAAGGATAGGGGCAATATTTAAATCTTATTGTTTATTTTAAAATATTCATTTATATAGAATTTCATATTCTATTTTTTAGATTAATAATTATATATCTATATGTGTGTGTGTGTCGCGTACTCCGGCTTATTGGTTGACATCCACCAAATAAGACCCCTCAAGTATGGGGTTCGAATCCCCTTTGGCAAAGTTGGCCTTACATTTGAATTGGCAGTCACATTATGGGTGGTTGAAGGCTCGTATAATAGTCTATGGTCATTTTTTTTAATATATATTAAAGAAAAAAGGACGACAACATGCTTCTGTCCACCCTATATCTGTTAATTTGACCAAGATGAATTCGAACCCGGGACAGATGGGACTTAAGCTAAAGCTGCCAACCAACAAGCCACCAATTACGTGTATGTGTGTGTGTTGTTGTTGGCATGCGATCTTTGATAAATGTACTTATTTTGTCATTTGAGCTTTTGATAAATGTACTTATTTTGTCATTTGACCTTTTGAAAAATGTACTTATTTTGTCATTTGAGCTTTTGTGAATGGCAACAATTTAAAGTAAGATGATGCTAAGGCAGTTGTGATAGCATTTGCAACTACCATCATGGGCTAATATCCTTTTCTTTGTGTCCTCAATGAAATCTCAAGGAAATCTATCCTTTGTACCATTAATATCTATGCTCTATTATTGAGGACGCAACACATCAACGTATATTCACATGTTTAATCCCATTTTATCATACAACAGTGATTTATTTTTCTTTAGAGCATTATAAATTAGGAAAAAAAAATTTCATACGGAGTGCGGCGCAACTCTGCATGCAGACTCTAGCGATATGCTGCCACGTGTGCTACACTGAACCAATTTCATAAAATTTTAAAAAATGAATTTTTTTCTTTTTTACGGGGGTTATTGAAGTGGAACTGTTGAAGTTATTGGAGCGGTTCGTCATGCGGTGCTTTTGGGGGGTTATTGCGATGTTATTGAAGTTAATACCCCAATAACATCGAAATAATACCCCAGTAACCCCGAAATAACATAACATTTGATAGATTTGAACTGAGTCATCAAGTTCAAGAATATGTTATGTTATTTGACCATATCAAATATCGCAATAACTCTTTCCTATTCGGCATAAAAGCTCTCAAGTCTCTTGTATTGTCTAACCAAATTTTGATTTAAAATGGCTAATGCCACCATAAACATATTTGAAATAGCATTTGCAAAGACCAATAAATTTTTGCATATAAACACCATTATAATATTTTTTAATTTCTGCAACCCCAAGTTTTTTTGTAGTTTTTATGAAGTGATGCGATCGATTAGTAGTGCTTCAAAGATGGAGGTTGATTATCATTTTTTTACAATCATAATTTGTTTTTAAAAAAAATTAAAATATAATTTTTCTTTAATTTTAATGCATAAAATAGTTAGAAAGTAATGAACATATATATATATGTATATATATATATATATATATATATATATATATATATATATATATATATCAAAGAAAGTTTACACATCAATGAAATAATCTTCCAAATGTTCTTTTTTTTATTAAAAATTAATAAATATTTAATGAATCTCACTTGCTTGCTTGTTCATGAAATTCATGAAGGCTGAAGACGTGTGATTTTTATATGTAAAAGACACACACATTAAGTTGTTACAATGGTCCATCAGTCTTCATATGCATCATTCTGATGGCTTACTTTATCTATGATCACTTAACTCAAATAAAAAATTTATGTCTATTGGTTTATTAGTGTATAATAATAATAAAAATATGTCTTATGTGCATTGAGCTAAATGTTTAATCATGAAAGACTGAAAACATAAGAGTTTATTGGTTAAGGGAAATAGTTCATGAGGCCATTTTTTAAGAGACATAATATCGTATTAATTATTATGTGCTTTATTATTTAAAAATCTAATGAATCATGATTTATGATATGTAGAAAAATGTAATGCAAACCAAGTTTTGAAAACTCAAAATTGATTGTGGTTGATTTCACCTCCATCATATATTTTCTTAGCTTTGATAACTTTAAATGTTTTACATTAAAACATTAAAAGTTTTACATTTGATCTCTTAATATAATATAGAAATTCTTAATCTTTTAGAGAGGAAATAAGTTATTGTGTCCATTTTTATTTAAGAGTTATTTTATTATATCATTATGTGGCAATAGTTTTTGGTACTTTGATATTTAAGATTTGAAATCATAATTTTCTTATATTTCAAAAATATATTAAACAAACAATGGTTTAAAAACTTAATTTTTATTTTTGTATTTGCACCATCAAAAAACTTTTAGTTTTGATGATATTGATTCTTTTATTAATTTTGGGATTTAGTTTTTATCATAACAATGATAAGAGGGATCTATATAATAACATTCAATGATAATCATGGCAATGTTTATTCATCACTTTCAAGAAAAACATATAATACAAGAGTAGTTTTAACATGTAATTCATAAAAGAGGGCAACCTCAAACAACTATGTTATAATATGAGGTACTGACCATGTGTATCCCATGATATTTTAGGGTTTCACAACTACAATGCAACCAATTTTATGCAATAAGAATAATGAAATAAATTAATTTGATGCTTTTCATTATTCTTCTTCTCTCAATAAAAAAATCCAAAAAATTAGAGTCAAACTCAACTATCATTGTCTGGCCAACAAAGTTTTGTAGGTGCAAATGGCATTTATAGTTTCCATGGTGATGTTCATTTCATTCTCTTCAGGTGTACGTTAAGATAATTTCAAGTCAACTAATCTTTCAAATGTTTGAGATATCTCCCTTATTCATTGGGTCGATGAGCATCAAGGTGAACTTACATGTCTCAATCTACATTGCATTCATATTCTTTATCCTTTGATCTCCTCTGGCTAAGTACTTATTTACCATAATGTCTCTTATTTTAAAAGTGATATTCTTAGATAAGTTATTTCTATGTGGCGAATTGAGAGAGAGGCATGACTTAAAATTTCAAGAGGTATATGGATTTACCCAAGAAAAAGAGGAATGAATACCATAGTTGTACCCAACTAAAACTATCCAACAATACTTACAATTATTTGGATTAAAAGAACCACTACCTAACATATAAGACCTTCCATAAGTATCAAAGAAAATTTTGCTTATAAATTGAAGGTATGTCTTAAGGAACAAAATATTCATCTATGTTATCTACCATAAGTTTAGATACTTTAACTAAGACAATGAAAAAATTAGATCACACTTAAAACCAAAAGATGGGAAGGGATTAAGGCTCAAAATTTGAATTGGAGTTGAACCAAGGTTGAAATGGATGATGAAATCAATTTTATTTTTTTGTTAATAAAGTCTTAAACTAAAAAAAATGTATCTTTGAGCTAATTTGTCAAAACATATATATTATTAAATAACAGAAATTAATATAATTTTAATAGAAATAAAATGATATAATTTAAATTATGGATGAAGTTCATTAAAAGAATCTAATTTATGTTTGCAAACTATCATACAAGTGCTTAAAAAATGATCTAGTTTATATAAAAAAGTGATTTTTTTTAACATGTTAGCTATGTGCTTTTTAAATAAGGCCACATTTTTCTTTTTTACATGCTTCAATTAGGGTTGTCAAAACGGCTCGTTGTTCGCGAACAACTCGTGTTCGGCTCGTTCGCTAAGNATATATATATATATATATATATATATATATATATATATATATATATATATATATATATATATATATATATATACATACATATATACATACATATATACATATATATTAATGGGTGATATTTTAAAAAAAATGAATTGACTACAAGGCAACAAAGATTTATATTCAATTAAATGTATCAATTAATAAAATAGAATAAGAATTATTAAATTAGATTCAAATGATGTTTTAATATAAACAATAATTTTTAAATCTTGCTACAACCCTTAACATCTTATGGATACGTGATTAGGGTTGTCAAAACGACTCTTTTTTCGTGAACAGCTCATATTCGGCTCGCTAAGCAAGCGAGCCAAACACGAGCTAACCCTGGTCTCGCTCGTGTTCGGCTCGTTTACACCCCTAGCTTCAATAACATATTTATATGTTTAACACCTAAATTTTTCTTTTTACAGGCACAAAACTCAAATATTCAACATCAAATACATGCATAGGTTTATAACATGAAAATATTATAAATGTTAGGTGTTAGATATGTAAATACATAGGATTTGTGTCGTATGTATATAACTATTTAATTAATTTATTATTAATAAAAATATTATATATATATATATATATATATATAGACATATAAGTCAGAAATTTGTTCAACTTAATGTATAGACCGCTTACAAGGTCCATAGAGATAGGAAGAGGAATATGAACTTTGTTTGCAAATAATACAATTAGCATAAGAAGTTTATGAAGTTAGCATACAAAAGGTGTATTCTAATGAGTTGTTTTGATATGGTGGAGTGGGGTTTGGTCAATGCACATGTTTCATGAACTTTATAATTTTGTTTTTTTGTGGTGAAAGTAATTAGAAAAAATGGTTATAAGATTTGGAAATATTATTGATGGATCCTCTTTTTTTCAGCAATAGAAGGTGAGAAATAGAGAGCACTAAAAGGAAAAGATGATGGTTAGAGGTCTCAGAGCTAAAGGAATTGCTAAAAGATGAGTTATACATGTAAAAATAATAAGAAAAATATCTAATGGGTGTGAAGCTAAAATATAGACTCAGCTCAGTCTACTAATGGGTCATCATACTTAAGGAAGTCATTGGCTTTTCTGTTAGTAGTCACCGGTAACTATTTGAGCTTAGATTGCTTCCTAAATAAAGTCAATATGACATCTCCTTGGAAAGTTTATCTTGAGCATGATGGTTGACCCCTTCATCATTGTTTGATAAGTACATCTTGACTCTGAAGAACCTAATCATCAACTCCATATCCTAACTCAACATCCTAAGGCAACAACTCATAATAATTTCCAATTATTTATTCAATTTTGCACCACTTTCCTAAAAACATTTTTTTAAAAATTAATCTAAAATAGCCGAATCTAAACTAGTCCAGGCATTCCAATTATCATATCATACTAAACCCTTGAATATTCCATGTAAAACTCTATATCTCCTCTTGATATGATAAACTAAATGATCAAGACATTTATTAACCTTTAATCTCACCTAAAGATCACCCACCACCATCAGATTTGGTATCATAGCAAATTTGGGAAGGAGCAATGTACTGGTAATTTTTCCTTTTTTGGAGTCTTCCTTTATGGTATGCTTAATGGATCAACCATTAAAATCATGACTGTAAAAAATTTCATCATCTTTCATAAGGTAGGTGTTTTATTTTTATGATGATTCATTTACATGCATATGAAAATGAATTTTGAAATTCATTTTCTAGTTAGAGAACTTCAATGAGTTTTTCAAACTTGCAATTTATGTATTGACATTATTACTTTACCAAAATAGCTATAACTTAACTTCTCCTTCCCCAAAAGTATGTTAAAATTTTATTTCCATTCAATAATTCAATTTATGTTTCTTGACTAAAATTATCATTTTTAAATGGTTACTTAGGGCTTGTTAAATATAAATTTTATTTTTTGTTTTTTTCTATTTTGTTTTTTTAATAAATTTTTTATGTGTTTTTTTATATTTCTAAAAACAAATAAACATATTTTTTTAAAACACTCAAAATAAATTTTAGGTATTTTGAATATTTTCAAAAAGAATCATATTTTAATCAAACATACCAAAAATATTTTATTTGAAATCAAAACTTAAAAAAATAATAATATAAAATTTAAAAATAAGAAACAAAAAACATGTGATCCCAAAAAATCCTTAAATTAGATTTTATTCTTTCTTATGAAAGAAAATTGATTATCTAATATTTAAATTTAATTATACTCATATTGCATGCATATTTTATATTTCTATTTATACATTTAATTCTAAAAATTATAATTCTTGAATAATGAGAGAATTGATGTAGAACAATATATGATTATTTCTATGAAGGAAATTTAGTGTAATAAAATATAATCATTCATGAAGAATACATTATAAGAACAAAATTGAAGGCTAAAAAAATTAAATACCCAAACAAAATGAAGCTAAAGGTCTATTTACAAGGGCTTAAATATTAGCCCAAGAAAGCGCACAATCAATAGCTCAACTAAGGCCCATCACAAAAGCTCAACCAAAAAGAAATGCTTGGATTTATATTTCCTCTTTTAATTTTTAAATATCATTTCTAAAATTTTGAACTTTTTCAAAATTGGAGGTTTGTATGGGATGGCAATAAGAAAAAAGATTAAGAAGGTGATTTGCACCTTTATTAATGGCCATCAACATTTCCCTCCAAATTTTCTCTTTTCTATTATTTGAAGTTTGCTTAATAAAAGCTCTATAAATATGGTTGTTATAATGATGATTTTTATCACTTGTGGAATGAAATATTTGAGTATTTTTTTTTTCTTTTTATTTGATACATGTAGCCTTCAAATCTCTTCCTTTCTTTGGAGAGATTAGGTAGTTATCCTTACTATATATATATACTAGTGGGGAGTGGAGGGGGGGGG
>NEWO01000319.1:132795-272118 GCA_003013225.1 Phalaenopsis aphrodite
ATATATATATATATATATATATATATATATATATATATATATATATATATATATATATATATATATATATATATATATATAATATCTTTAATTTTAAGTCATGCCCTCAATATTAACATCCTCTACACATCCTTAAAATCCTAAAAGATCATCCACTACTTAAACCACCTCTCAAATCCACTCTAAAATTCCTCTTAAAAGCTCTTGCCAAACTAGACCCCAAATGTACTCTTCCAAACTTAACCAATTACTCCACATTCAAAAGGCAAAAACTCAAAATAATCCATAATCATTTACTTAACTTTGTACTAGTTCCCAAAATGATCTTTCAAATCACCCCAAACTAGCCTAATCTAGACTAATCTAGGCATTTTAATCATCATACCATACTAAACCACTCCAAATCTCATCATGAATACTAAATTAAAGATTCAAAGCCTATACTAGTTGGTCATTTGATGAAAATTGGCGATCATTACTGTTGGACTTACGATAGAAATTCGAAGTTATTTAAATATCTAAGTTCACTCCAAAATCAAGTGCAGTTCCTTTTCAAGTGGAAAATATGGCACAATTAATAATTTTGATCAAAATCCCAAAACACTGTATCAGATGACTCTGGCTGATTTCATTCAATCAAAATCCATAAAAATCTCAAAATTTAATAAATTTATGGTCATTTGATTTCCTTCAAAGAGACTCAATTTCACTGAAGAGGCTCGATTTTGGCTGAATGTAAAATTCAATGATCATTTACTTCAATTAATATCCTAAAAATTTTCAATCACATTTAAAGTGTTTAATTTAAATTTATTTGGCTGATTATAATTTGTATTCTTACTTTCATTAAAAAAAATTGATGTCTCAAGTATATTTAGCCATAATAAATTCATAATTATAATTATAATAATTTGTCAAAAATCGTATTTTGACTGAAAAAAATTAACCTAAATAAAAAAAAGATGCCTGTAGACATGAGTAATGCACTGCATATACCTTTTTATTTAGCCTTTTTACTCAATAATACACTACATATACCCTTTTATACATAAATTAGAATATTTACTCAATATCTATTAAATGAGCCAAATAAAATAATCATATTTTATATTATACCTAAATAATGCAAATTTATATGAGTTAGATTTGTAATAATATCAAAATGCTAAAACCAGATGCAATAAATTATATAATAAAATAGTAAAATATAAAGATATTTATGTATAATTAAAAAAAATGTTATTAAGAGATGATACTGAAATTATCCTAATATGTAAAGTAATTTTATAGATTATATATATATATATATATATATATATATATACACACACAAATCATATATTTCTTATGTACTTATATATCTAATACCTAAAATTTCATATTTGTATTTCATATATTTTGTTGCACAAACTTGAGCAAGAAATGGTGTATTTCCCTTTTAAGATTGAGTGACACTTTTAATGAAATATAAAGGATTTAAATTTTAAAAATTTAAGTGTTAAATAGATAAATACATGAGAATTGTGTGGTATTTATGCATGAAGAAAAGCCTTAAAATAATTCGTGTCTTACAACATATTCCATTCGACTTCACTTAAAATATTCAGACAAATTTCTAATATGATTTGGTTATAACAGATACAACAGATTGTGTCATTCCAGCACCCATAATTGTAACTAATATGAGTATTTATAAAAAAAGAGTGTAAAACAAGAGTGTAATGTAATAGAGAGCTATCATAAGAACAACAACATATAACAATCTTATAATAAAAAAAAACTTTGATTCATGATCACAACACATCACGAAAAAGAGTAAAATAACAATCTTAAAGTGTCAGAGTAACAAGCATAACATCATTTGAATATATCCACACAATACACATAACACAGTGCAATTAAAGAGCTATAATACAACACCTATAACAAAAACTACATCCAATACAACAATAGATGGTCCATAGAACTTTGGATATCACTATTTCGGATCTCTTATTAGAAAACATAAGATTCAATATATTACCAAAAAAATAATAGATTATTAGAATATTCTATTGTGGGAACAATGCTACGCTTTCACTGCCACTCTTAACACCTCTTGGGAATTTTCAATCAATTATAATCTCTAGAACATGAGGAAAACAAAGCTCCTCACTGATGGGATGAAGGGGATTGATGGTGCATAAATTCATAAACATGTCTCTTTTCCCTAAATCAATGAGATCCTCAATCAAACATTTTTCGTATTTATGTGGCCTTCTTTTAGAGAATATTTTACCTCTGAAACACTGCACATCTAGGCAGCCAACCGCCACAGTTGACCGTCTGGATGCACGGACCGCGGAACGTAATATTTTTTCCTTCTTTCAAGTCCTACAAATTATACATCACTCTTATTTAAAATGGCAAGGATTGGGTTGGCATTCCCTATTTCCTTAGACTTGCTATCTACAGACACAGGGGCTAGGGATTGGTCCCTTCTGCTTTGCATCCCTCTCCCTCTACAACTCATCCAAATAAGCATTTGGATTAGTAGCAGGCACCTTCATGGTATCCTTTTTGCTCTCCTCCCTGGTTCATATGTACAAGAAATTAGATAAAAGAGTGGTCAGAGATTCCCTTCTCTGCTTCAACCTTCTTAATATATTCTCCAGCCTAATTTGGCACCTGCTCAGCTAATGAACCGCCTAGCCGAGCGTAGAAGGGAAGGTAGACGAAATGAAAATAAATAATATATGGTATATGTAAGCATATAAGAGTCGCTCCTAGGTGGTACTAACAGGGAATAGAATGCAATATACTCGTACACGAAATTAAAATGAAAATGAAAATGACTATCTGTCTTTATAGTGGGTTGGAAATGATTATACGTATATTTTTCAAGAAGTATATAGGCGACTCCCAATTATGTAAAATGTTGCCTAAATAAATGAAAGGAAATAAAACTATTTTCTTCATTTCTCTCTTTTACTGCATAGTGTTTTATTGATTCCGTGCTTTTACAAAAATATTTTAAAATGACAATTATTGTACTTTAAAACCATTTGGCTATTGAGTAGTTGTAACTCAAATCTTAATTACAAATATTTTTACAAGAAAATCAGCTGTAGATTAGATCAACACCAGGAACCATGTATACAAACACCTTGGAGCACAAGTTAATAGGTATTGTTGTTTAGTTTATTTTCTGTTTAAATATGAACATTCTATAAATAAAAGTTTATGAATTAGACCAACTCTTTTGTTTTTGGTAGTTCTTATTTAATTATGAAATGAAATTAGTAGATATTTCTTCACCGTCCGACCGTTAGTTCCCGTCTTGGTAATTCCAAACCTAGGCTCCTCAAAAATAAGAATACTCACTTTTCTTTTGCAACAATAACTAGAATAAGCCAAAGAGGAGTATATATGTCCTCATCAGCTCTACCCACCAACATAGGACAGAAAATCGTGTGCAAAGAAAGGAACTCAACACATCTCCTCCCCAACTTTGGGATGGTAGCATGAGCTCAATATTGCAATGAAATGATGCCATATATAATTACAATGTATTAGATCCATCTTCAACCCCATCAGTATTTTCTCTCATGACAACTTACCCCATGGGTATTTTAAAAAAAAAACATCATCTTCAAGCATGTAAAATGCATGAAAATTGCAATGTGCAGAGCACTGTCAAGCTGCTGCTGTCATTCAAGGTTTTTTTTTTTTAATGATCTGGTCATATTTTTGAAATAATATTGTGAGTAAAATTATATTAAAAAAAAAAGGAAGATTTACATGCATACCACTCAATTCTTATGTATTTACATATCCATCACATAAATTTCAAATTTTACATATATGTCGCCTTAGTCACCTCCCAAAAGAGCTCTTAGGGGTGGTGGGCAGCCCAAGACTAAAATACTGCTTTTCGACCCTACAACTAGCCGATGTGGAACTTTTTGTCTGTGACATTAGTCATGAAAAGCTTTGTTTCACTTTTAAAAGTTAAAATAAAGCAAAGTTAAAGTGCTAGATATGTAAATAATAGTGGTATTTTTATAAGTTGTTAAAAAATTGAGGTTTATGCATTTCAGTACGAAAATTAGGTGCTAGATATGTAAATACCACTATTATTTACATATCTGATCTGGGGTTCGATTCCCCCCCAAGTGTCGGGTGTGGTACTCAAATTCATAGGTGAATGGGATGGCCGGGGCTATATATATATATATATATATGCGCGAAGAATTCAGAAAGAAAAATATGGGATGGGAGCTGTGAGGCTAATAATTCAAATCACAAAATTAATGACTTGGCAAGAAAATAAGATACAATATGTAAATGTTGCCTGGCTCCCATTCAGATTACAAGAAAAAAAAGGGGGTCATGGAAACCAATTTAGCATGAGCTAACAGATTAATCATACAAAAATAATGCCTTACGGCCCCGGCTTAAACTTTTTCAATTTTTGAATTTTATATTAAAAGAAAATATGGTTGAAAAACAAAAAAACAAAAGAAAAAACCAACCATAAGCAAACCTGGCTTCAAGTGCTGGCTACTGAGCTGTGGTCCATGGATTCAAAATCCAGCTCTTCATCAGAGTCAATTACTTCTTTATAATCATAATAAGGATTGACCTGCATGAGAACAGTAATTAACCGAAATGTTGAACAAATCATACATGAACAGAGCAGCGGTGGGAAAAGTACAAGGGGCATTACATACATACCACACAATTCTTATATATTTATAAACAAAACACTCCACTCTTTGAGAATAAATCAAAAATATCACTATTACTAACATTTTAAAAGCGAAATACATATTTTCATGCATAGGTTATGAAACCAACAAAGTTTAGAAGTTAGACATAAATACATAAGAGTTGTGTGGTATGTATGCAAATTTTTCAAAATACTGTCGGAATGCATAAAGCACCTCAGGCCTCGGTTCGACAGCTTCAAAGGTATGGAACTCAGGAGTAGCAAAATCTGGCGGTTGCAAAACAATATATGCACCACGATTCTTGTATCGCACATCAGTAGCCTGAAATGAAGATGAAGCGCAGGTATGATTTACATGCCAAACACAGATTCCAAATATTGAAGTACAAACTAATATTTCATGAACTCGCCATAAAAAATGGAAATGCCATGTTTCAAACTCAAAAGTTGCTAATATTAGCAAGGAATTAGAATTTTTTTCCAACTTTTAGTTGCATCAATTAAGGGCCTGTTTGGGGCATCTTATAGGTGCGGCGGCGTTTTCCAAACGCCGCCTCACCGTTTGTTTCTCATGTTTAGAGTACGTTTTTTAAAACCTCGTTTTCTATTTTCCATTAGACGCGGACCGCAGGTATATCCCCGTGATCCTCGTTCGCACTCAAGCTTTTACCCGTCTTGCCCTCGCTAAACCGATCTCGCCCTAACCCTCTGTCGAAGAAGATCCTACCTCCGTCGCTACCCATTTCGCGAAGAGGTTGCTCTCCCCTGGTAAGAAATTCTTCTCTTCCATCCTCTACACCCTCCTCCCCCTCTTTTGGACGAAAGTCTTCTCTAATATTGCGATAAAGAAAGGTTCCTCTCCTCCGTCCTTCTCATATATTACAATGAAGAAAGGTTCTCTATACTCACGGCCAAGAAAGGTTCCACTCCTCCCTTCTCTCCTCCCTCCTCATATATTTGGCAGAAATGTTGTTTTCAGATGGTTGGTAAATTCTGTTATGGTTCCTCTGTCTCATTTCTTTGATGCATTACTTTAAAAAAGTTATTATTTTTCTTTGGAGCTAACTATTCTTGTTTCCATTGGAAAATCTCTTATTTGTAAAGTAGTTGCATGCACTATCGAGAGATGAAGAGAGTAATTTTGAGTGCATCTAATGAAATGGTCTTACAAATTTTAAAAAGTATGGGCATAACAGACCTGAAGCAATGATAGAAAGACTAGTAATGTTTTTTTTTTCATTAAATGGCATTATACTCTTCAGTCAATTCTTGTACTCTTTTAGCTTTATTAGAAAAAAATGACTACATAAATTTCATGCAACTCAATATTTGCTCCAGGTTTTTGCATATATCCAGGAACTTTGAGAATTACTTACCCATCTCTACTTATGAATGTGTTGTGGATTAGATAGTGATGGAGGTGGATTATTTTTATATAGGCCTCTTCTATTCTCGAGCTTCTTGATATTTTGTACCGACTTGTTACTTGTTTAGCATCTACATATGAATGTGTTGTGGCTCATCTGGGTGCATGTTTTGCATCTCTACTTATAAATGAGACTTCTACCCTTTACTTCTGTTAATTGGTTATGAATTGAGAGATGGAGAGAGTAATTTTGAGAATGAGCATTCCGCGGTGATAAATATCTCTCTTTTTGTTTGTTGTTAATATCCAGGTAGTTTATGAAATCTGAAATATTATTGAAACTAGTGGGTTGGTGCATAATATTTCGATTATTTCAAGAAAAAAATAGGATGATTCTGCCAGTATGGATTATAAGTGTTGGAGAATGAATTGTTTTGTTTCTTTTGTTTTCAAGGAAGTTTACTGTCATGGAAGTATACTGCAATGTTTATTTCTGTTAAGTATACTGCTTCACATAGCTTTGGTACCTGTCTGTTGGTTTTTCTGGGTGTCTGTTGGGTCATCTGGGAAGTTTACTGTCAGGGAAGTTTAGATAGGCAAGCATTTGAGAGGGGCAAGCATTTGAGAGGGGCAAGCATTTTAGATAGGCAAGCATTTGAGATGAAAACATTTTACTAGTGTATATACCTTCATATATCTTTTATGCTTTTCTGAAGCAATGTTTATTTCTGTTAGTAAATGGTTATTCCTGTAAGTAAATGGTTATTCTTCGGAGGAAATGGTAGGGGCTCTGGTTATTTTTATGAAGCATCTCTCGTGCTGTTTGGTCTGGTTTCTATCTGTCTGTTGGTTTTCTGAAGCAATGGTTATGTGTCTGTCATGTGCCAAAGAGATCTATTAGGAAAAAAAAGCTGAACATATTTCCTGCATACAGAGTTGGGGACATGGCATGTTATGTATGATATAATGTAAATTTTTTTTATGCATGGATATTGGAGGTTAGGCTAATTATTATGGATTGAATAAATGGTTTGATGTTGCAGTTCAATGCATACAGAGTTGGGAAGTTAAATGCAAAAGGATAGTTTGAAAATAAGAGGGTGGGGCTCTTTTCATTTAAGTAAAGATTCTGGACATATTTCCTGCATGCATACAAATGTTTTGCATAGATAATCATAATATTTTGATGCTTTTTTCATTTAAGTACAGAAGAGGATTTACCAGCTATGTGAGGAAATGGCACTAATATGTGTTGGATTAGAAAGGTTTATCCCTGGAGTTTTTTTGGTTTTTTACAATGCCATATATTGCATGAGTTGGAATGATCTCACATTGTTTTCTGTCAGTGGAAAAGAAGTTTTTTGGCCCCTTCTCTCCACTTCTCTCTCCCCCCCTCTTTCTCTCCCTCTCCATGTATCTCCCTTTGGAGCAACTTGGATGGCCACAGAACTTCGTTGTCGGCAACCATTGCCTCTACACTTGGGTAAGTAGATTTTATTTATTTCCTGTATTTTTTTGACTAATATGTATTTTTTTAATAATTGCAGAACGATGAGTTCCAAGTATTTAGGGAAGTCCGAGAAAGTGATGTGTCACTATGGGCTACCGTCCTTACCACTCACGTCACATCAGCCACATAGCTATGGACGACAATCTACAGGTGTCTGCGGTGGGCACACAAACTGGAGGACTGCAACTTCTTCAGGTGAGCCGACAGTAAGTCTGTTTCTACGATATCCCAACTAGACATCACAACTCTGAGTTTGACGGTATCACAACTTCAGAACATCGCTTGTGGTTCGAGTGCTTCCGTTTCTACGATATCCCAGTCAGACAGGTTTACTCGGGGTTCTAGGGTGTCAGAACCGGGCAACATTTTTCATGATATACTTTTACATTTTAAAGTCAATATTATTTTTTTTTCCTTGTAATTTTAACATATTTTTTATTTTTTGGGTCTCATTATACTCCATATTAGTATGTGAATGTGTATTTTACTTTTGTATATGTAACTGTGCTTTTTTGATGTGATCAGAAATATTTTAGTTATATAAATGTAACTCAATTCTTTTGTATTTTCATGTCTTAACATTTGAACCTTAATTTTGTTGAGAAAATTATAAATTATACTGCATAGATTATTTATTTAATTTAAAAAAATTGTAAATAAGCTATTTACAAAATGCACTAATCAAACAGCTAAACATCTTATCCAGAACATGGGTAGAATGGTCAATTTTCCAGAATCAGCTGTTTTCCATAAGCGCAAACCAAACAGCTAGACAGCTTATCCAGATCAGCTACTCATCAGCAGATTATCAGGATAAGCTACTTATCAGCAGAATCAGCTGTTTTCCATAAGCGCAAACCAAACAGCTAGACAGTTTATCCATATCAGCTACTCATCAGCAGATTATCAGGATAAGCTACTTATCAGCAGAAGTTGGATAAACTGCAGCTGCATCAAACAAACCATAAATGTTAGTTGAAAACTATATCGGCATGCCTATGATGTTATCTCTACAATGCTAAAGCCCGCGAAGATTTGAGTTTTGTCAATTTCTTCTTTGGAATATTTATCTTGTTCTATATACTGTGAAGCATTTAAAGGTGTTATCTTAAAATATGTACAAATTTGTTCCTCTGTCGACTTCCCTGAGTCCAACTTCCTCTGCTTTCACCGTCTTTTATGAGTTCTTCGCTTAGATTCCATTATTATGATAGTAGAACAATTGTGGTTGCCTCCCATATGCCTATAATATAAATATGTCTATGAGATTTGCGGCCTTCTTCCACATAGTGCAAGGTCTAGTCCTCATGAAACTCAACAAATTTCTCGTGGGAATTTTATTGTTTTGGTTTAAGTTGTGCTAAAGGTTGTTAATGGGTGGCTGATTAGGACTGTGGAAGTGCTGCTGATTGTCACTCTCTTATCCACTTTGTGATTCATTTTTCTTTCCTTTAAGATTGAATAAGGGGACTTTTTCTAATGGTCTTTAAGATTATAAATAAGAGTTGTAATGTTGTTCAAAATAAAATTTATTATTCCAAATAAAAATTTGATATGATGTCATATTTTGATCAAGTACAAATCTTAATTATTTATGGAAGATGTCATCTCCTTGTGCAAGTTTGCACGTGTAATTGACCTATGTCAAGTTTGATATAATTTGGATTTCTATAAGAGCATTATTGTCAATTAGTGGTATGATATTTCAATGTTGTTAATTTCTAAATATTGTTTCCATTATCATGTGCAATGATTCTATTGTGCATTTAGTTCTCATCATACAATGAGAAAAAAGACAAAAATGATCCCCGGTTTATAAAAGGCCATTTTTGTTTAAAATTATATAAATGCCTAATTTAGTCCATGGACTCTAAAGATAGAAGTCAACATAAATCCACCGCTAAAAGTAACAGAAAGTTGAATTACAGTTAATGAATAGCATAGAAAGGTGGAGAAAATCGTATTCTTTTATTTCTCAATCTTCAAAATACAACTATTCCCTTTATTATATAAGAAGCGACTAAAGCAAGCTGAATATGCCTATTACAACTTATCAAAGAATAAACAACTAAAAAAAGTACATTCAACATAATAGAGTAAATAATAAAAGAGAATAAAACTAAAATATGAAACTCTTAATTCCACACTCCCCATTAAGCTAGGTTATATATATATATATTGTAAAGATCCAACATGATATTCAAAACAGTGAAGCTGTTTGAAGGTAGAGATTTAGTGAAGATAACAGCAACTTGAAAAAGAGTTGGAGCGTAGATTAGGTGAATAATGTCTCCATTGACCATCTCAAAGATAAAATGGCTATCAATCTCATTGTGTTTGGTCCTGTCATGATGCATAGGATACTTTGCAATACTGATGACGGCTTGGTTATCACATAATATCTTTATGAAATTGACCGTGAAATATCCCAACTAATTTAGTCATCTTTGGATCAACATTCCTTCACAGATTCCCAAAAAAAGTGCTTAATACTCGGATTCTGCACTCTTTCTAGAGACCATTGCTTGCTTCTGGCTCTACCATGTGACAAGATTTCCCAATACATAGAAACAAAACTCAAAAGAGGATTTTTTGTCATTAAGTTTTCCTGCCCAACCAGCATCCGTGTAAACCTCTACATCCCTGTTGACTAATTTCTTAAACAATAACCCTCTGTCAATAGTCTTCTTAAAAAATATCGATATTCTGTAAACCATCCATTGATGTTTTCATTTGGACTGTTCATATATTAACTCACAATGCCAACAAAGTAATTAATATCAGTTGTAGTGTGTGACAAGTAGATAAGTTTACCGACCAATCTCTGGTATCTATATTTTTCTACTAGTGCCTTTTCTCCCCTTGAATGTAACTTTTTTGTTGAAATCCATAGGAGTCTCATCAGGTTTCCACCCTAGCATTCATGTTTCTTTTAGTAAGTCTGGGATGTACTTTCTTTAGGATATCACAATTCCCATAAAAAAATATCTCATCATTCCTAGATCCTTAATTTCAAATTTAGTGGCAAGACCTCATTAATCTTCTCAAAGTATTTTTCATCATCATATCAAGATTATATTATCTACATAGACAATGAGCATAGATTTCTTAGATATCTGTCTATGTTACATGAAAAATGTATGATCAGTTTGTCATTAGATGTGCCCATTAGATTTCACAGTCTTAGCAAACTTGTCAAACCAAGCTCGTGGAAATTGTTTGAGGCCATAAAATGAATTTTATTTTATAAACCAAAAGTTAATGTGAGCCATTTTTCAGTCCCTATGGAATTTCTATATACACTTCTTCCGCAAGGTCTACATTCAAAAAGGCATTTTTGATATCAAGTTGATGCAATTCTTACTCTTTGATGTAACTCTGACAGTGTTTAACTTGGCAACTAGTGCAAATGCCTCTTGATAGTCTATCTCATAGGACTGAGTGAAATATTTAATTATCAACCTAGCTTTGAACTCAATGCTCTCACTACTTTATACTTGAAAATGAACACCCATTTACATCCAACAAGTCTTTTATCTGAAGGAAGCTTTGTAAAGGTCCATGTGTCATGTAAATCAAGTGCTTGAATCTTTTCTTCAATTATTTTTAGTCATTCTATACTTTTTAAGTGTTTCATAAATAGACGGGTAAATTCACACTACCAAGATTTGATGCAAAAGTTTTATAAGATGATGATAACTTCCAATAAGGTAGCATAATATTGTATAGGATAATTTGTGGAACTTTTCTTATCCTCTCCACCGGATTCCATCTCCCTTGGAACTACAGAGATGTGTGAATTCAGATTTGGTTGTGAACAATTTTGTGGTTGCATCTTTCTTTATCCTACTCAGTGAATTTCTTCTCCTAGAATGCACAAGAAGTTCCTTCAGAAGATCTTTGTTGTCAATTTCAGGTTGAATATTCTCAAGTGGTGGAATTTGAGCGACATGAAGGTTAGAGGGGAATAGAATAGTCTGTGATTACTCTAGAACAGTGTGGGTATCCAAAGTAGTGTCCCAAGTCTGATAGTCATCCAGACTCTACCCCTAAATATCAGATTTGGGATAGCATGGTTAGTTTTTAAAGAAATTCACACCTATAAAGTTATAGGATTTTTTTGTAAAGGAAGAATAGCACGTGTACCACTTTGTGTTACAAGCATAGATAAGAAAATTTTGGGTCAGGCTATGTGCGGTTTGGTTGGTGAATGTGAACAAAGAAGCCATGAAAAAATATTTTTTGAGGAAGATTACATGAAAAGACTCTAACATGAGGGTATTTTTTCATTACAATATCGAGAGAGAGAGATTTGATACCAGAGACCCTGCTTAGCATTCTATTAATAAGAAAAATGTTTGTGAGCACTACATTCCCCAGACAATATTTGGGGCATTATGAGAAAGCACTATAGACCTAAATATCTTGAGGAGATGTCAATTCTTTCTCTCAGCTATTCCATTTTGTTATGGGATCTCAACACAGAAACTCACATGGATGACAAGATTCTTTGCAAAGTTGGGTTTAGAACTGAAGTGTTCAGTTGCATTATCAATTTTAAGAATCTAAATTTTGCATTGGAACTTATGTTTAATCATGTTATGAAATGATTAAAAGATTTGTGCAATTTAAAATTTCTCCTTCATGAGGAATATCTAACTAGTTATAGTGTGATCATAAAAAAAAGAGAAATTATTTGGTTGCATTGATGGATTTCGATTTTGAAGGTCCTCAAATGTCACTGCTGATGATAGAAAAGATGTGATCGTTGGAGGGTATGTTTAGCCAATTAACAGGTTTCATACTGATAAAACTGACTTTTTATTAATAAAGAGATGAGAGTATAATTTTGCAGCATAATGAAAATTAGGCTGACTCAGACAACCAAGTCATAATAAAACTTAACTCTCAATAGACTCAGAAACAACAAACTCGGAAATATGGGATGAGAATGGTGGAGAAGACGCTCGTGTGTTAAAAGAATAACTATTATTGAGTAGATATAGACCTTAATGCAATTCATCGCTGTCAATCACCTTCTTCGAATTCACCACGTGAAATTAATAAGAACTAGAATAAAATGTAGTAACAAAGTTCAAATCACGAGCAAGCTTGCTAATAGAAAGTTGCAATCTAATCTGGGAACATATAACACAGTAGAAAGTTGGATATCTTTGGAGATTTTCATTTCTCCTTTCTCAATAATCCTGGAGTAAAATTCATCTGCAAGTCTAGCACATTTGGAAGTGGTGAACTCTTGGTAGTTTGTGTGGGCATGAATGTCTCTAGTCATGTAATCAAAAGCACCTAAGTCTACCTTCCAAGATCAAATCTTCCATTATTAGTGCGATACGAGGATATGATACCTTGGTTTACCATCAAACTAGTAAGCAACTCAATTATGCTATAGAAAGAAGTTTTTTCAACACATCCAGTTGTTCCTTAGTGAAGGGACTAGGGTCAACCAACACTTCATAAGAAGTAGTGGTGCGGACCTTACCGTCTTAATCCTTCCTCTCTTGCCCATGTTTCCAATCTGTAGGTTTTTCATGCAATTTTCAACAAATATCCTTTGTGTGACTAAGTTTCATGCAACATTCACACAATGGAAGATTATTTTCTTTTACTCATGAGAAGAGTTGTTTGTGTATAAGGTGGGGCTTTCAATGCTAGATGAATTTACACTTCCTGCCATCATGGGTTTCTTCTTATTTTCTTCTCTTCTAACTTCAGCAAAGGCTTCCCTAATGGCTGGGAGAAGTTTCATCCCTATGATTCTTCCTTTGACCTCGTCTAAGTTCTTTTTTAAACCTAATAAAAAGTTGATCATCCTCTTCTGCTTCACTATTATTTTATACATCATAGCATATTGAGGGCATTCCATACAGATATATCATACATATCTAAATGTAACTAGTATTTTGTAAGTGTTGAAGTATTGAGTCACACTTAACTCATCTTGTCGAAGCTCATGCGGTTTTGTCTCAATCTCAAACAATTCTGCAGTATTTTCGGTACTGGAATAAGTCTTATGAGATACTTCCGAAATCTACTATGATGTCTTATAAAGCAAGAAATTTTCTTCAACCTCTATGGTCATAGAATTGATCAACCATAACATGATCATATGATCCTGGATAATCAGTGAGCTCAGATATTATGCCATTTTATGTGAGATGTTCCTCCTTTCATATTCCACAAATGTACAAAAATACGGATTGAGACCATTATAGAAAGTTATGGCCATTGAATTTATGATTTGTGATAAAGTGAAAATTCCAGAGTTGTTTGGATAGAATTTATAGTCTATGATACATAACTAACCTCCAAAGCAAAGCTAGACATCTTGATGTCGTACGTTGTTATAAGCTCTATGCATGTTTAGGTTTATAAAGAAATCCTAGTTGATTGTGTTGTTTGCTCGAACGACAAACCGTTGGAAGGCTCGAAAGGTTCTAAGGCTGGGAAGGGTCTGCGGGGAGACTGACAGTTACGTGAAAGAGGAGCCAGAAAGAGTCGATAGATGAGGGTTGTCGCAGGGAAAATAGGATAAGGTCAACGGAGGAAGAATAAGAGGACCGGCAGATTGCGGCTACCGAAGGATTCAATCTGAGCCGAACAACATTTTAACCGAGGCAGACAGGCTAACCAAACTAGCAGTCTAAGCATTTGAGCGATCCATAAGAGCAAATGATGTCTTCAAGCAATCCAGACGAGTGGAAGATGTCGTCGAGCAATAAAAACGAAGTTGAAGCTAGATGCCCTAATCCCGTCGAAGTTAAACCTAACACTCTGATACCATGTAGAAAGGCTGAAAAAAATATATTATCTTATTTCTAAATCTTCAAAATGCAACTCTTCCCCTTATTATATAAGAAACAACTAGAGCAAACTTATTTATGTCTAATACAACATACCAAAGAAAAAAATAACTAAAAAATGAAGCACATTCAACATAATAAAGTAAATAATAAAAGAGAAAAGGCCAAATTAGGAAACTCGGAATTTCACAAATAGCGTTAAAAAGAGAGTATTTTAGGAATATACAGATTCTTGAATTTTTTACAAAATTTGATTTTCTACTAACTTATTTACTGGAGTAAAACAATAGATTTTGCATATTGTAGAAGTTAATTGAGATCGTGCATGTTGCAGAGCGAGATGATTTTTGTAATGAATAATTCCATCTAACATTTTTAATTACATTGTCATTAAATATATTGAGTTTACTTTTTTATGGAATATTTGAGTTAAAAATTTCTATATCAACAAATATAAATATTAAAGTTTTATAGCTTTAATATTATGAACATAGAAAGCTAAATTCCATGTATTTCCTTAGAATAGATGTAACTTTAAATAACGTCAAATGATAATATTTATTATAAAAATCATCTTACTAACAACTAGCACAATTTTAATATACTCCTATACTCAAGTTAACAGTCGTCCTCAAGAAAATATGATCAGTAGGATATTAGATTTTATAAAAAAATAAAGATAATATATTCTCAAATTACCCTCATTTTTTACATCACATATTATTTTAGTTTTTTTTTTTTTTTCAAGGAATACATATGAAAATAAAGAGTTTGTGGGATGTTAATTGACTGTATCTGAATGATTGTGTGCATCTCATGTTATATATGCATTAGAAAGCCAAGATCTAAAGACATTCTATGGACAATTAATATCAAAACCTAGGTTACATTACAAAGTCATATGTATGAAAGGTATTGAATATGGATCAATTAATAGAATAATAAAATGATAAAAGTTACGTGAAATCCATTTAAGTAAAATTTTAAATAATTCCAAAACGACTACTACGAGACTAAAGATTATCTTAGCATTTTCAATGGGAGAGAACACAAAAAGGAGTTTTCTAACTAGAACAGCATCTTACAATATCTCTCTAACAATTTTAAAATGTCTAATTCTCAAAAAACTGATTTTGCTAAGATAAAATTAGTTAAGACATGCTCAAAATTTGACGAGGTATATTACTAGAATAAAACATTCATAAATTAATATGAAATATAAGCATAAGGAATAGTGTTTGTAGGGAATAATATGAAATATAGGGATCAACAATATTATCAATTCAAAATTTTCAAAAAAAAGACTACTGTATTCTTGAATATTTTACTAAGTTTAAAAGTCTTGTGGTCAAATACTTATTTATATGCAGATTAGTATGCTATCATCTATTTCATCAAAAGTACTATTTCAAAAATATTTCATTAAAGTTACTGAACAATAAATTAAACATGAACTAAACTACCCGCAATTCAATCTAATGAGATTTCAAACAAATCTTTAGAGTTATGAAATTTATAAGTATTCATTTGTTAAGAAAATTACAACATTGTTTATTATTTCTAAGGAAGAAACACTATCATCTAACCTGATGTCTATTAAATACAACAATACATAAATTATATACTGTCAAATTACAACATTTTAAGGAAAATATAGTTGACAACCATTATTTAAATGATGGAACAGATGCAAAATAGATTAACAATTACAATAGAATTCTACAGCTGATTTTGTTAAATATGGATTTGCACTAGTCTTGAGCCTACACTATAACATGTACATGGACTTTAAAAAAGTTAAAATATGAATCTAAATTTGAATTTGCACAGAGACTCATGAAAACCATGGAATTCAATGGAAGCAAATCTCCAACAACACTTGAGACTCTATCTTCCTTCAACAGTCTCTAAAACAACCTCATAACCTCCTTATGCAACTATGGTTCCCAATTTCCACTTCCTCCACCTATATCCCCACCTCTAGCTTTACGCACATCTACGGCTTGATCCACCTTCATTGTCATTTTGCTCCTTGCAATTTAAACCATTCATTGCATCAATTATATCACAAGCTTGCGGGTGTCACAAGACTTGCAATTCCCAAACAGAATTGTCAATTTTCTCCATCACCTATCAAAGGTATCCAACCATCTCAAGAGACTTAACAGCTTTCTTTGTAGGATTGTTGGTTTGTAGTTTTGGTTGAGATCGAGATCTTGGACGTGCGGTTAATCAAGATTATGAGAATACGCTTGATTAACAATCTTATTATTGCAAGTAAATCATGACTTCCAATTCTTTTGTTATCAAAATCTATCTATACTGGACAACATCTTTCTGTTTTCTTTAGGGCTAAATAAGTGGTTTCATTAATAGGTTTTATGACCATAAATAAGAGTCATAATATTCTATAAAACTCATTGACTTATTCTGAAAACAAAAAAGTATGGTTGAATGTATTATTCCATCAACATATGAAAATCAAATCCTATCAATTGAGAGACTTGGAAAAATATTGGGAAAGATTTCTCTATATAATTCTACTATTTTGGAGATATCCTTTCTTCCATTTTATTTCTTGTCATTAGAATTCATTATTGGTTTTCATTATTGCTTTGCGTGTATAATTAAGTTTGATTTAATCTCTATTCTATGAATTCATAATTTTCATTGATGGTTTATCATGATTTAATTTTCTAAACTTTTCCTCTGCTAGAAAACAATTGACTTTTTATTTGCATTGATTTTCTTCATATTTTCATTTTCATATTAAAATAATTAATAAATGTTAGAATTATGATATTTTGATCTATGAATTGTGTATTTGTATGAATTTCTGCATTTCATAGAAGATCTACATTAGAAATTTGAAACCGTAAGTCATCTTACACCAATCTCCTTGCATAAGAGTAGCACTTGTCAATTAATGATTTCTTTCTCTTCCCTCCTAGTTTTGCTCTCTTTCTAAGGACAGGTCAATGCACACAATCGAACCTCTACATTTGCGAAAAGGGTATTTCCACGACTCAATTCTAGAACTGCTAGATTAAATTAATGGTATTTTATGAATTTTTCAAACCCGCTATGCTAATGGATTTGAAGGACAATAAAGATCATGATAGCTAAGTTGAAAATGAAAAGGTTGTTTGGTTGAGTGAATTTGTGGTGTATTATAATTCTTTTTTAGGATTTGAGAAAATTATGTATTTAATATGATAAACTGCAAATACAACGTAAAGTTTGAATGAATTTTAATCAGAAATTATGAAGAAATAAATCTTTGTAGGTTAGGCACATGCAATGGAGAGTAGATGATAAACAGATAGGATGGATAAAAATATAATACAGAATCGCTAAAAAGGAAAAGTGTTAGACTAAATGATATAAAAATAGTTATGTGAAAAAAAAAATTGAGAAAAGGGAAGAATTGATCCTCCGCTATTTTTTAGGGGCTAATTAATCCCAAACCATGAAAATGCTCATTTTAGCCTCAAACTCATTAAACAATGAACAAAATACTCATACCAGCCAAACTAATGAAAATTGTAGTTAGCGGTATTTAAAATTATTGTATTTTAAAAAAAATTATTTTCTTCTTGAATTTTTAATCAATTTAAATTTCTTATTTTATTTTGTCTTAATCTGGAATATTAAGTAAATGAGCTAATATTATACAATTATTTTAAGCTCAACTTTTAAATAAGCTAAGCACAAACTATAGATATAAATTCAAATATATCAATTAGTAGATAAGAAGAATAATTATAGTTTTTTTACTTGAATTCTAACGTGCCAAACATGAACACGATTTTCAAAAACAATTATGAACGAACTAAAAAATTGAACCAACCAAACCCACAAACATGCAACAAGCTCACTCAAATGTGGCTCGTTTTAACCGCTAATTTCATGTAATTGATGGTTACAGATTTGATAGCTCTAGCTAACAATGATACAGATATGAATTAAATCTAAGATGAGTTAAAAGCCTCCAAATACTAAGAAAAACACTAGGAAAAAAACTACAGAGTGTTGAAATTATGCATGTGGTAATCAAATGGAGACTAAATATATTTGTCAACTGTCACAAAACTCAGTTTGCAAAAAGGATATTTGTCAACAACTTTATTATGAAAAATATTTCATAGCATATGCTTTCAGGAAATCACTTCATATATATTATTATTCATAAGAGTAAAATGATTCTGATAGTAATTTATTCAGATAAATTTGAGAAAACGCTAGTTTCTAATGTATCAATGACCCAGAAAAAATTATCCTGAATGAAATTAGGAAACCTAATAATAAAGAACAACTATTAAACATCCTCCAAGATGAAGTCTGTCTCTAAATATACATGAGGATTTAAAATTAGAAAATTTTAAACTTTGTAATGGTAACTAAGAACCTTCAGTAGAAAATATCTGAAGAAATCTGTAATGTTCTCTAGGATAGAAAAGTTCGCGCAATTGTTCTACCTTGTAAAAAATTTTTAATAAATGAAATATCCTAAACAAGATCACATCCTATCAAATGAACAAGGAATATCATAAATTATGCAAAAAATAGATAATTATCTCTTAGATGAAAAAAAATGGGTCTACTGTATATGGAGTTGCATTGCATCTATGTAAGTAACGCAGTAGAAAATGATTGGGTTAAACCATGCAGTTGATTATAATCCCTTTAATAATAGGATTTTCAATTCTTGATAAAAGGGATACGCTCAACAGAATATACAAAGCTATTACCTTCTAAAAATTTGATTTTGAAATTTACTTGCGAATTCAATTTAAGAAAAAAACATATAGCACTGTTTTTGCTGCCCCATCTGGACATTATAAGTGAAAATTAATATAGTTCAAACTAAAGAATTCACCAAGCGAATTTCATGATATAATGAATGAAATATTCATTCCATATTCAGAGTTTTAATAACACTTGATCCTCATGATGTGATAATCATTTAAGATACTATAGATTGACACTTCAACAAATTTAAATTTTTAAACCAACGGTCATGAAAAATGGTTTGAAAGTTTTTAGTTTCCAAGATGAAACTACTTCAAATAGATGTAGGACTTCGAGGCTATATAATGAGCAACGAATGAATCGTTCTTATTAGTAGAAGCGTTAAGTTTGCAGATATTTTCATAAGAAATATTTAACGTTAAACAATCTTATATAGTTTATTGAAATTCATTTATGTCTGTCAGCTTCAGTTTATATAGGGAAACAATAGAGTGTGTGCCATAGAAATATCTGTTTATATTATGTATGCTTTCTCCTATAGTTTTCAGTAAGCCCGGCATTTCTCTGTCATCCACAAAGTCTGTGAGGTTAACTTTTATATTTAATAAACATATTAGCATGCAAGGCAGCCACGCAGAAAGCATGGCTTTGGTTCAGGATTAATTGTTTCTTAAAAATGTATGAAAAATGTTGGTAATTTGAACAAAATAAAAGTGAAGCATTAAGTTCAAATCTCATTGTATTTTACTCATTGAGATAAAAAGGCAGAAGTGTTCTGTGCAAGTATAAATGGGTTTTTAGGCAAAATAATTAAATTGTATAGGCATGGCACACTTGTTTCTTTCCAACAGAAAGAAGCAAAAAGAAGAGAGATGACGAACTAATAAGCTTCAAGATCAAGTAGTTCTACTTTGAATACTTTTCAAAGATAATGACAACAAAAAACCTGAAATTGAGGATAATCTGGGGCACTGAAAAGGGTAATCAGTTTTCCTGAATCAACCTCATGATCAATTGCGTATCCATCCTGAATTCCCTTCATATCATGCCTTTTATCTCTTGCATCGGGTCCTTCATGTGACCTAATAATCAACTGCTTCAAATGGCAAAAATTCCAGGACTGAAATGCTACTTTGTTGTAAAAATGCATTTTAATATAAAATGAAACATAAATCAGCAAGCTCACATAACTTACATCAGTTATTTTACCTAGAATGAAATTGCATCTCTCTTCCGTAAGAAAGATTTAGTGCAAACTTAATTCAATGACATAATAAAACCATTAAAATACTTCCAAAGTAGAAACACATTTAAAACCGGCTAGATAGCTCATGGAGGTCGACAAAATTTTTAGACCTTTTTCCAAGTGGATGGTGTGTTGGCTAAATTACTTGAAAGAAAAAAAACATGGATTTACTTTAAGGTTTACAAGCTGGAAAAATTATTCGCTCTTAATATTCATCTCCCATTTCTAATAACCATCCAATTTAGCAGTTTCAAAGATTCTAAAATTTTGATATTTTTTTTAATAAATCATGTTGAAGTTCTGCTTTAGTAATCTTCATGAAGTCTCCATCATTATAGCTTGAGATCAAATAAAGAAGAGAGAGGACTCATTTCAATCAATATATTAAGTCTTAAGACTTCAGTGCTCCCCAATAACCACAGCACGACATACAAAAAGGAAACAAACAATCTTTGGAAAAGAATAAGCTGTCAAATCAACCATCTTCAAAAAAGCCTTGCATTAACATTTGCCAAGATTGATTTATATGTTATCTTTGATTTAACATGTATGAAGCCCCACTAGAATTAAGATGAAGAAACCTTTAAGGAAAAATAGATAAATATGGCATAAAGTTGAAATGAACCACGAAAAAAATATTAATCGATCTAGCCTAAATGTGGGGAAAAAACCACCTGACATATTAATGATAAGTTTTGCCAGTACAATCATAAACCTATTTAGCATGGAAAATATTCATAGAATCAACAACAAACATATAACATCTTTACATTGGTTTCGTGATTATATAATAAGATTTATCCCAAATAAAGCTTTTCAAAAATAGGTGGAAAGAAATAGATTTCAACATACCTTTAATTGGTATTTTGAAAGGAAATACTCCGAACAATCCGGTCCCCATAATAAACCAATGCCACGCTCTTTATTTGGAGATAAACCCATGCTAGAAGAGGGATCCGACCATAGTACATCTCCAGGTATAAGATTCAAACCTTCCAATGGAGGGTCGAGAACAGTTCGTCGTGCCCTAGAAAGTTCCTCTAATGATCCAAGCTTTAATGAAGCCCTTCCTGTGGGGCTTTTCAACTTTCGACCCTTTTTTCCTTTTAACCTCTTGGATGGAATAACAGCCACAGTGCGGAAAAGTCCTCCATGAGCAGTATATACACAACTTGCTATAATGGTAGCCAAGGGAAGACCTTCGAAGCACCTTAAACATTTCCTATACACCTGCTGCCCTAAGTTTCCAAACTTAGTTATCACCTCTTTCTCAAATCCATACATTGAAGTGCAATACTTGGACTCATGATTGCCACGAAGAAGAAACACTCGATTTGGCAAGTATACCTGCTAGTCATTAAGAAAATATGCTAATGAAATGAAAAGAAATAATCTTCTTTTTAAACTTATCAAAACAACATCTGATACATTCGAAAACTTGAGGACTTTTTAAGAGGATAGAAACAGGTAGAAAATTCAAAGAAGCTAAATGGTAGTGATTATGGAGAGTATTAAGATAATGAGAATCCTAAGGAAAATACCAAATAATTATAGTATCATAATGTATGTGTCAAATAAATTGCAACAAACCACATCAATTTAATAGGCTGATAATCAGTGGACATGAAAATCCCTCAGAAACTAAATTTGATATCAATCAGCAAGAAAATTTATGATTTTAGATTTAAAGTAGCAAATGTACCAATATGCTCAACAAGCTACTCGTGGCTTTGCTTGGTTAGACTAATAAAACAAGCTCATAAAAGCTCAATAATATGATCATTTAAAACTTAAATATAATTTTCTTAATATTTTATCATGCGGGAGTCTTTTTTTTCCTATATTAGATTAATTTTGTTCATGAGCACAATTCACCTATTTATGCTCGTTAAAATATTTGTTTATTTAACAACTCATTCAAATAAAGTCTCATTTTTAAGCTCAAAGCTTATTCTGATAGCTAACAAATTGTTTGATAATGCTGATCATTAATACACTCGATAAGACATTTTGATTAACTAATGACCGAGCTTAAACATCCATAATTTTAAATAAACCAAGCTTCAACAATACTACAAATACGTGAATCGAGCTCAAAGCTTGAGCTCGATTTTGGCAAACAAACTCAAGCTCAAGCAAACTCAAACTCGGCTCCATTCATTTGCAGCCCAAATTGAATACTTGAAAAGTTGCTTGACATATTCTCCCAGAATGACTTTTATTATATGAAATTTTTCATCATGCAGGAGAAAAGGAAGTTGAATCAGAAGAATTCGAATAACCAATAAATCTATTAATAAATAACGCACTTAACTTGTAGTCCAGCTTTAGATGGAAGTAGATCAAATGGACCCTACAGGTATCTAACATTGATGTATAGACTAGTGCATTTTTTATATATGACAACCATGTATTATGCGAGCAATAGTATTTTTAGTGTCATTAACATTGTATTAATTTTTTAATTCATTAATCTAATCTTATCTTTAATTTAATTATCATGAGAAAAAACGTTCGTTGTCATTTGAGAATAATTTTAGATATTTGGTTAAGATTTTTTTATTAATAGTACAAATTGAAGTGATGTGAAATGGAGATCATAATTAAAGGAATAAAAATTATGTTTAGCATACTTCTACTTCCAATTAGGTTGTGTGATTGATTCTTCCTATGTCAATTTTTCTTTTCTCATCTTCTCTCTTCCTCCGTTCACAACTTCATCAAGACCTCTGCGACGCTCTTGTTGTATCTCTACTTAATGAATATCAAAGACTAGATCAACCCTAAAAATCATTATTCTCCACATAAAAAGCCGATAATCTATATTATCATGAAAATCAATTTCAAGTCATACATGATATCTCGATAATATGTGTTTTTTTTCCACTGAAGCTACCCAATGTTCATTTTGGGGATTTCGCTATAATTTTCATTTGTCCTAAGTTCCATTATTAAAAGGAAGTCCTCATTAGATTTATATACGAGTGATTAGCACTATGAATTTATTTGTGAAACTCATATATTGTTATCACAGTGAAATCTGCAAATTATGAAATTAAGATACAAGATAAACATCAATTGGGCAAATCTGTATTAAATTATTATTGTATTTTATATTTTTATCTTTTTTCTGTTGTATTTACCCTTGATTATTTGAATTAGATCTCATCAACTCCAGCAACACAACCATAAAACCAAAATCAAAACCTAACACCTCTAAACCCTAAACTATAAACAATAAACCTAAGAAAAACAAAATTCAAGAAACATTAGTCGAGTTACTCATCCTAACCCTCATTTTCACAATTTTCACATTTACTCGAAACCCTCAGCTTATGCGCCCTTCTCTAATAATCTGTATAAAATTCTGTTAAAATAAAGGTTTGTTTAAATTTTACTCTTGAAACTAAACTCGAATGAATTTTAAGCCCGCATTTTATTCTTAAAATATGGAAATCCTTCCTTCGCTAAGCTTTGCCTCCCTTATATATTCTTGAGAAAAATCATCACTAGCACAATCCAACAACCTTTACAAACCAAATCATCAAACCCCTCCTCTCTCTCTCTCAATAAATAACCCCCTATCTCTATCCACAAATAAAATATGGAAGCCCTCCTCCACTAGAGACCTCTCTCTCCTCTCACTCTCTCTCTTGTATTACCTCTCAACAATCCCCCTTCTCTAATAATCTGTATAAAATTCTCTTAAAATAAAAGTTAGTTTAAATGATTTTTAAGCCCGCATTTTATTCTTAAAGTATGGAAAATCCTTCCTTCAATAAGTTGTGCTTCCCTTTTATATTCTTGAGAAAAATCATCACTGTCACAATCCAACATCCTTTACAAACTGAATCATCAATCCCCCCTCACTCTCTCTTACTAAATAACCCCCTCTCTATCCATAAATAAAAATCTAGAAGCCCTCCTCCACTAGAGACCTCATTCTCTCCTCTCTCTCTCTCTCTCTCTCTCTCATGTATTACCTCTTAACAAAAGTACCTTCTTTGGCAATAAAAAAATGAAATACAAACTACTGAAAAGGGAACAAAATAAAGTGACACATGAACAATTTTTGTGCTTGAGAGGGGAGATGAAAAAAGAATACACAACAGTTAAAGAGAGAGAGAGAAATCACATCCCAAGAAGAGAGGAGGAAGATGAGAAAAACATCAAATCATCATGCTTTCAATTCAATATTTTCAACAAATTCATTTAGTCCAACTGCACCATTTTTAAAAAAGACGTCGTCAATACATACAAAAAATATTTAAGGCTATCATGAAATGATATGAGGTCTACTTAATGCATATTTTTAAATGTAAAACATACTTAAAAATTATTTTGGCATGGATACTTGGCAATGACTTACAAAGAGAACAATCAAAAGTTGTGATGGTCCTACATTACTCAACTAGAACAAAAGGGCTCGTCTTCAAAGAGTTGAAATGAAAGTGGAATTGGAGCATTGTACCGGTAACAAATAATGCAAATGGAACATGGTCAAATGATCTTATAATGATTTCATAACTTGAGTACATGTACATAAAAACTTAAGAAATGGTACAAAACCCTAGGAAATGCAAGAGAGATAAAGGGTTCGTATCCCACAAGGAAAAATAAGAGAGGAGGCTTCAAGTCACCATACTTTTCAGCCAAAATTTTTCAAAGCCATGCAATCCTAAGGCACCCTTTTTAAAGGAAAAAAGACCATTAATACATGACAAAAATGCTTAAGGCTAATAAGGCAAGATATAATGTATCTTATGTATTTAATAAAAATAAATGGTTAACGAAGCTACACGGGCACATGGCAATGATTATCTTGGACAATAACCAACAATTGTAACAATCATGCACTATTTACAATAAGAAAAAACCTTATCCATTAAAAGCTAAAACCTAAATCCACATGAGTTACAAAGAACACGAGTCACACACACACACAATGATTAGATGGCTCTTCTCCATTTACTGATTTTTTTCAAATTCAGAAAAAATTGCCAACATTTCATGAAATTTGAGTTAGGTATTATAAAATAAAGATAACATTTTCAGAGATATTTAATTAGTTATGGAGTATCCACAACCAAAATCTCCTATAAATGAGCTATAAATAGTAATGTTTATCATTTTCATCTATACGCAAGAAAGTGGCCTCTTTGTCTTTAAGATGCGTTCACAATGATATAGATTTCATTTCCTTTGCACTAGTAATAATAATATACCTTGTAGTTATTTCTCTAGCAACATTCATACTCTTAAAAGTGGAGTTCTTTGCTCCCCTAAAGAATTGACATAGGATAAATATGAAATGTTGTGTCTTGGTATTTTTAGTATCATTATCGCTACATTTTTTTTCTTACTCTATATGTAATATTTAATTGCAACATTTCAATAATCATAATCATTAATTTTAATTTATAATGAATTTAAATATTTATCCTTAACTTCATCATGTAAAATCTTTTATTAATAAATAGAGATCCAAAGGGGTCATGTAGTGTAGCTAATATTTATTAAACAGAATTGAGCACATGAAAATGATTAGCATGGAAAAGTATCGATGATTATGATAGTCATGCACTATTTAACTTGGGAAAATCCTCGTCACTAAAATCTAAATCATAAAACAGCATATGAGTTTAGAAGATAAAATATATGTGAGTGTGTGTGTGCGTGTGTGTGTGTGCGCGCGTCTTTAAGGAATAAATTTGTATAGATCTTCTCCTCCTGCCAAGTTATCCTACTACAGAATAATTTGTCAACGTTTCATGCAATTTGATTCAAGAATTACAGAATGAAGATCACATTTTCAAATATGTTTAATTATTTAAAAAGCATCTAGAATTAGAATTTCCTATTAATGTGTTACAAAGATTAATATTTATCCTTTTCATCCATAAGGGCCCCCCTCTTTGTCTTTAGGATGTATTCAAAATGATATAGGTTTCACTTCTTTTGCACTATAAAAATAAACCTTCTGACTTTTCCATTAGCAGCATTCGACCTCTCAAGAGTAGAGCTTTTTTCTCCCCCAGAGAATTGATATAGGACAAACATGAATTATGTGTCATGTCTTTGTATTTTTAGTATATCATTATTCATGCATTTTTTTCTTACTCAATAATAAATCTTTACATAAAATATTTTAATTTTCAGTTTTTATTTTTAATATAAAACAATTTAAATATTCACTCTTAACTCTTGTCCTGTAGAACCTTATATTATAAATAGAGATCCAAGGGTCATGTAATGTAGCACAAAATTATGGGAACAAAAATGATGCCAGCATATTTCTTTCCATTATGAGCTTCCATGTGTGATTCTTCCCTCTTCTTCCCTTTATTTCTCTCTTCTTTCTTCTTCCTCCTCCTTCAACTTCATCAATGCTCCCGCAAAACTTCCATTGTGTGTCACTACATCAAATTTGGCCAGAGTGGCCATCACAACCATTTCTTATCATTCAGTCCATAGTTTCTAATAGAGGTCTGAATGGAGTTTTGTTCAGGACAGGGTAACAGAATCAAAACAAGTTGAAGCAAAGAAAAATAATTAGCAAGGAAAAGAAAAAAAAGGACAAATTTGTTATTTCTTCCTTTAAAGTTTTGGTTGCTTGTGTTGGCTGATACTTTTATTCAGAATTAAGGCATGAAGAAAATTTTGTATAATTAGAATGGGACAAAAACACTCCTTTTTCCAATATATAACAAGAAGTTGTGACATCTCTACTGATTGCAACATAAAATAAGGACTGAAACCATATCATATGACCATAGGGAACAAAAATAATAAAAAAAACAGAAATGTTTGATTTCCAAAGCCTGTAAATAGCAAAAGCTAGCAGCAAAGCAGCAGAACATTTAATATTCATCAAAGTTACTCTGCTTTCAAAACTCACCCATTCAAGATCAGCAGAATATTAGAATTTTTAAGTATTTCTAAAACATAAATTATCTAATTGACGACAACACAACTAAGCGAATGGCAATGAAAAAGACTAAAACACCCCCATTGTTGAATCTAAATTAGTCCACTGGTAACACAAGAATCTTACAAACAACAAAATCAGAAAATAAGAGAAAAGGAGCTTAGAGTGAGAATCTCTAAGATTTTACTAGATTACGAGAAGGACATGACTTGAACAACTGATTGAATGTGCTTGAATTATCCTCTGATCCCTATTTGTAGCTTAGGACCAACATTCAACACTATTGGAAGAGATAAAACTAAGCAATACAATTAATATTACATACCAAGACATACTAAGTACTTGTTATAAAATAAATGAGGCTTGTAGTCAAAAATACACAAGACGTACATATAGCTGCTTGATTAAGGATAAATCCATGTGAAGTGACCTGCCAACTTCAATGTGGTTTGCCAAGTGCAGGCAAGTAGCTTGGATACTTAAGCAAATTTTGCTTTGACAAATTAAACGAATAACTACGGCTTGCAGGCAAGTAGCTTGGATACTTAAGAAAATTCACTTTGACAAATTAAACAAATAACTTCGGCGGCTCTGTCTAGTCAGCCCTTAGATCCTTCTACTTGAATGGAAAACTTTGGTGGACTGGAAATCAGTGGTCTATTTGCTATATTCATGATGACTTCACCAAGTTGATCTATGACTCGACTGAGTAGTCTTGAAAACAAGGACCAAATTTCCTTGAACCTAATGCATATGATTTTTACGTGTAGATTCAGCCACCTGATTCTCTTGTCTCTTTGGAGATAATCATAAATAAAATAAAATATAAAAGAGAAAAATATATTCTACGATGATATGTTAGTACTTTGACTGGAACCAATTATGTAGATCTGACATCTTTTTCATATTCTTCAACATCCAAGGATGTCTATAAATGCTTCATAACTTTCTTTCCTAATACATGGTTTTGAACTTATTTCATATTATGAAGATATAGATCAAGTTAAGAAGTTCTCTAACAGGGAAATTGTAATGCTATGATAGATTGCACAAGCAAGTAAACATTATGAGAATAGAATGAAAAGATTATTTAGCTGGAAAGACTTATTTGTCAGATAAAAAATATAATAAAGATCTCGTCTTTTTTCCAACAGGTTGATCTTTCTAACACGGGAGACTAGCCTTAAGTTTATACTAACTTGCATTGAATTCGGTTCAGTTCATATTTAGATTCCCAATCACACTCTAAAATCTAATCCATATTCCAGTATTGCTGTATTGATGCTAGCACTAATAACAGAAATGGTAAAAAAGTCTCCCAAACTAGTTATAGAAACCACCACAGAACAAACTGCAAAGTACAAACTGCAGAAAATGCTGATCCTTCAAACTATAATCAAATGAGGTTCAGAAAACTCGAGGGGGATATAAAAAACCAGACCTTCCAAGCAAGGAGAAGCAGAAAAGTCTCCAGGCCCCAAGCCCCTCTATCAACATAATCTCCATTAAACACAAAAGTGCGCTCCTCGGAGGGAAATCCCGCATCACGCAGAAGAAACAAAACATCATGAAGTTGGCCATGAACATCGCCCACAACCACCACCCTACCGCCGCCGCGGGCTTCATCTCCGGCAGGAGGATCGATATGAACGCAGTTGGGTTCCTGATGAAGGATGTTCGATGCAGCAAGAACCAGGTGGTGGAGAACATCAAAGGGAAAAACAGATGGCAGGTCGGAAGGGAGAAGATTCCTAGAAGACCACTCGAAGGCGGCGGTGAGGTCGTCTATCCACTCGCGCGTAAGGGATCCGTCCGGGGGCCAGGAGATGGGTATGTTGGGGGATGAACTCACAGAGTCGGCGGCTGGGGGAGAGTTTTCCGGTGACATGGAGTAAGCCAGGCGATGGATGTGAATCGGAAAAAGGTGGACGAAGTGAATCAGACAGAATGGCTGAAATTATATAAAAATGATTTTTGTGTGTTATTTGTAAACATGTCCCAAAATTCTTAAATATTAAGCTTATTATTTTGTACTGTCAGCACGAATATCAAAAAAATAAATTAATTAAGAATGCATTTGGCGCTCCGTTCCTTCCACTTCTAGTCCCTAAAACGGGGTTGTGGTATTTGGGAAACTGATTTTCACCATTGTTTCGTGGACGGTCAGCTACAAATCTGCGAAAGCCAAAACTGAGTGTGTTCTGCCGCTTAAGCTTCTTTCTGAGTGGTAAAATGATGTTCTTGCCCCTCTTCAATTCATGAAATTCCTGACATATTTCCCCGCAAACACCCCTCGCCCCCTCACCTCGTTTGTCGCCTGTGTTTAGGGCAGAAACTCAGTTGTGCACTCCCCTCCCTCTGTTATCAGTGTTGTTGACTCTAGCTGTCAATCTTTGTATGCTTCTCTCGATCTCCATTGTTCTGCATTGGGGTGGATTGAATGTTTTTCACTTATGGCTTTCTTCATTTTCAATTTTCCTCTTCTTCATTGTCTCATTCGGCTTCTATGTTACGGTGGTTTGAAGTTGCAATGCTCAATCAGAAGAATTAATGGAATGAGAGAAATATGAGCACTATTTTTTTGTTATATATTTTTTTTGGGAATTTTTATTGGACTTCTTTTATATATTCTTGTTATGATATTAGAATGTCAATTTGCTTGTTGTAGTCTCTTCTTTAGTTTAGAGAAACATTTTGAGGGGAAATTTTAGCATTGGTTCTTTTTTTTTTTAAGATTTATACCATTGGAAAAGGCTATGTTCTTATGCAAACTAGAAAGTTATAAGACATATAAGTTAGCAGAGTCTATCTCCATCCTACTCAATCAGGAGAAGTTAGAGAAGTAGAGATATATGTGCACTATTTTTTTTTTCTTTTTTCAAATCTATGTTGAACTTGTTTTATATATTTTTGTTCTAAAGTTAAAAGGTCAATTTGTTTTGCCCTTGGGGTGTGCCCTGGGGAGGGGGATTTTTAGCACATATTCTTTTTTTTATTATTTGAAAGATGTATAATAGTGGAGAAGCCTATGTTCTGATGCAAACTAGAAGGGTATATGTCAGATAAGTTAGCAACTTCTATTTCTCTTCGGATCAATCAGAAGAGGAAAGGGATAGAGAGATATATGTGCATTGTTTTCTGTCTTTTTTTAGAATTTATGTTGGACTTGTTTTATATATTCATGCTCTTATATTAGAAAGTCAATTTATTTGCTCTTGCCTCTTATTCAGTTTAGATAAACATTTTGAGGGGAGAAATTTTAGCAACGGTCTTTTTTTATTTGACAGATTTATAACATTAGCAGGGAGTGTTCATGATAGCAAAATTTTTAAATTTGCAACCTGATGGCGTAAATACAAATTTCCAATGCCTCCTAAAGGTTAGTACATTTTAGATATCAATAGAATATTTCCATTTTAGAGAATCCACTAATGATATCATTATTCATGAAAATATTACCTAGTTGATTCGGGATATCCATTGCAACAGGGTTTTTTGAAGCCATTCCCGACACGAGATATCACCTTCCTAATTTTAAGCATAGCAGTCAAGTGATTAGAGGGAGTAATGAACACTTCAACAAAAGACATTCGTCACTATGGAGTGTCATCAAGAGAGCATTCGGTGTATGGAAGAGGAAGTGGTCATACTCCTGGATATGTCTATGTATTCTTTCAAAAAACAAGTGAAGAGAGTTGTTGCAACAACAACACTCATAGTTTTATATGGAGACATCCATCTTGAGACGATATCAATTTAAGGATCTTATATGAAGATCCTACCTATATGTTTAAGGAAGCTAATCAACAACAGGCCGAACATTCAGTGCCTCATGGAGACTTTAGTACGACTGAGTACAACACTTATATGGGAGAAGGCGTCAAGAAGAAAATACAATTAAGAGAAGAGATTATCGATGCTTTGATTAACGCATTAATTATATTTATGTAGCATCACCTACTTATTTATTGTTGATGATTTATATTTCAATTATACGTTGAATCTGTGGATGTATATTTTCTAAATCTTTATAGAAATTTGTATTGTAGCTTTTTTTATGTGTTCCTACTACATTTTATTTTTAATTTTAAAACTAGTTAATTTTTTTATGTTTTTGTCTCATATATACTTATTTTCTGTTAATAAAAGCTATATTATATTATAATAACAGGAAACATGAGTTCAAGAGCATCAGGTACTTTGAGAGTTCCATTCTTCAGTACCAACCAAGAAGGGAAGGTAGTGCGAGAAAATTTTTAATTCTTGTCTCATAAACAAGACTCATGAAGATTATGAGTTTTGTTTTTAGGTTGATGACACTAAGGAGTTCACTCCAGACCATGATCAAGTGAGGAGAGATGCTATCATGGAGAGGAGATTGTCTGGTAGACTTGATCGTCAGGACATGAAGTCAAACATCATTCTAAGCTTGTGGGTTGTTATAGTTGTCCTTATTATTGTAGTTATATGGTTTAAAGAATCGTCCATTTTTTTATGTACTACTAGATTTTGTACTATACTGTTGTTTGGTAGTAGGATCTGTTTATGTCATTCTATTTAAATTATCCTGAAATCTACATTTATTTAAATATTTTACATGTATAAGGGTAAAACATAATTTCCCAACAAAAATAGTAGCAGTGCACCAAATCTCCCAAATAGATTTTTTTTTCTCCACCAACAGCTTTCTCACAGTTCTTGAGAAGTTGCTTATTTAGAAAGTAACATTACAATTGTTTCTTGGAAAAGCAACAACCACCCCCAAACACACCTTTAGGGATGTGGTAAGATAGGACACATTGGGAAAGCAACTCACACCAGACCAAAAAATCAGGTGGTTCAAGAAGCCGAAGGTCCCTTGAAACATAAGCAATTCGGCAGAAAAAGCTGAGCGACTGAAAAAGCTAAGGACCTCTTAAGGCTTGAGTTAATCGACAATAATAACTCCCATTAGGATCAACAATTCCTGTCTGCCTTCGTACGATCAACCAACTAGCTTCAGCTGCGTTGTCAGCAGACCGATAGAACCTACTCAAACAAGTCGACCAACATGGCCAACCACCTCATCCGAGTTGTCCAACTTACTGAGTCGAGGAACTAAAAGGTCCCCCTATGTCCTACCATAGCTAGAGACTCATAACACCATGTACAAATCCCTCCTAAACTAAAGGCACCCATGTAATTTCATCTTATGTCTAAAATAAGAGACCATTTATAAACGAATGGTTATACAATCTTAGCCAAAAAGGTTGGAAAGGGTCAATGCACATGATTTAATTTAATGTTCACTATTGTTCATTAGTGCATTTCTTATCTCCCCTTATTTTCTCTCTCTCTCTCTCTCTATGCTTTTATTCATTGGGTGTGACTTATAGGATAAATATAGATTCAACATCTTGAAAGGTGCAATAAGTGTGAAGTCATGACACTAAGAAGAGAACTATGCAGAGAAGAAACTCAAACGAGAGACATAGGAAATATGGAGTTAGTGATCCACCTTAAAATTATCTATTTTTATGCACATTTTATGCTCAATTTTTTAGGATATTATGCTTTAATGAAATCTATTTTTATTTTTTTGGTTGCAGGTGCAAGAAAAAGAGTTTAAGAGTAAAAAGGAGCAAAATTACATAAAAAATGAGGCGCTAAATGCAGAACTTGGTTGACACCTAAGCGCCAGAGTTATTTTATAGAAGATTCATTGAATGAGGCTGAATATTGAAGAGATGTCTAAAGTAACCCTTTGTCATTTTTGAAGCTCTATAAATAGTGATTAATTCCAAGAGGCTAGGGGGTTAGATATATAGAGTGACATATTGTGCGAGTGTGTTAAGAGTGCAGGAAGTTTTCTTTGTGAGAATTTTTTATTTCTGAAGTTTGTGAGTTCTATAAGCGTCGTTGAAGTCGGAGAAGTAAGAGAACTTCAAAGGAGTGCTTGGGGAAACATTCCAGATAAGTATTTTTATATTTTTCTTTAAGTTTTGTACTTTGGATTTGGTTTATAAATATATTTTATTTTGTTATTCCCATGCATTTTGAGTAGTTTTCTCTCTTTCTCTTTGCAATATGAAGTAATAAATTGAGTGATTTTGTTATTGTTTGGAATTTCTTTTATTACTAAAAATTTTGATGATATTTTAACCCGTTCTTCATTTACTTTACAAATTGGTCACTTGTATTGTTAAAATTTGTTGAGGAAACTTATAGACCCGAAAGGGCTAAGATTTCTTAACTTATAAGTATCACATTTCACCTTAGAAAGAGTAGTGGCGATCGTCTGAAGGGGAGTGCAAATAGATATGTAGATAAGATTTGATGGGCGTAGAATTGATGTTTCTATGGTGAAAGGCTAGATTCTTTTATCAATTTGGTCTTGAGATTGTAACCAAGGGTCATTGGTAGGTTCTATAGAGAGGACACATTTGGTAATCTAGGAGTGAGAGACTAGAACCTACCAAGCACTACTATACATTCCAACACTAAGTTTAGATTAGTCAATTTTTTTTACACAATCAAAAAAAGAAAAGAATAGATATGATTCTATTTGTCACAATACCACATTTAAACTCCTAAACTTGAATTCCCACACTGATTATGAATTAGTTGCAAAGAGAAATCTCTTTTTAAATATTTTCTAAAATCATTACATTTAGTTTTACTTACATTTTGTAGAAATTAGTAAACTTAATTTTCATCATTATTTCTTTAGATATTTGCTGTAGTTTTAAGTAAAGTTCTCTTAAAGTTAAAATTCTTGAATTTCATTTCTTTTCATTTACATGTCTCTGTGGAATCAATACTGGTTTTTTAAAGAAAATCCTATATTACTTGAAACAATACGTATACTTGTGTGGTACCCCCTAGTAAGAAAACTATTCATTTAAATTTTATCATATTACATTTGTTCTCACTAGCCTCTAAATATAATTTGGGCCAATTTTTTGGCATATTAAGGATCATAAACATCTGCGTAATTGCGGGTCAGGTCAGTGAGCTAGGGAGTGTGTGCAACAATAGATTCAAGAGTTGAGAGACCAAATGTTAGGTTAGATGGAGGAGTTGACCTGAGAAATACTCGGGTGAAGAGAACAAGTATCCTGGGAGTAGAAGCCCCATGAGGAAGAACTCGAACCCAAGGAGGGCAAGCGGCTCATGGGGCAAAAGTATTCGCATACCCCAGTAGCAGGATAGAGTTGGGCTTGCATTGATTAGTAAAAAATGTTGTGTGTGTGTTGAGCCTCACCGTTGGCTAGAGAATACTTTCTCTTGATAGATTTATGATGCTAATCCACCAAAGAAATTCAAGGTTCTTTTGATGGAGCCATATAAGGGCCAAACTGACCTGATCAAATATATCACTTCTTTTGAGTCGTTTGTTTGCATTTTCAAAATCTCTGAGGCACTAAAGTGTCAGTTATTTACACCACACTGAGAGAATCAACCCTTAGGTAGTTCAATAGCCTCCATATAGAAGTAATTGACTTATTTACCAAATTTAGAAGTATGTTTCTGGAATAATTTGCTAGCATCCAGAGGTCTAAGAAGAGCTTACAATCTTTATGACATGTTAAGTAAAGGCAAGATGAGAACATGTGCTTCTACATAACCAGGTTCCAAAAGATGATGTTGGATACGAGGTCTCTAGCTTTGAGTAGCACAGGCTTCCTTGAACTAAGGGCTGAGGGGAGAAAGGTTTTGAAACATCCTCAGTTTACTACCAAAAAAAACTCTAGTTGAGTTGTTGAAGATGGCCAACAACCACATCACGATTGAGGAGAGTGTGAACAACAACCACCACAAACCTAAACCATTAGATCTTCACAAATGAAAGAGAGCCTTCAAGGATAATGGGTAGAGGTCGAAGGATGGCCCACGCTCTTTGAACCATTCCTGGTACAAAAATTGTTGACCACCTTGAGACAATAACGGAGTCATGTGAAATCATCACCCAAAAGGACAGACAAGGAACCATGACCAACAACTGCCTCATTTTTATGGGCATCCAACACGCGATGACCGAGCACCAAACATTACCCTTTTGAGGTTCTCCATGACTAAAATTATTGAGGTCATTAGAATAAGGAATAACTTTAGCAGGCTCCCTCGATGAAAATTAAAGCATTGCTTCGAGATCCAAAAAGTTTCTGTCAGTATCATAGGGACCATGGTCATGACATGGTGGAGTGTACGCGCCTTCCTAGCTTGGTTGAAGAATTGATCCAACCGAGAAGCTCAAGGAGTTTGTAGCACTTTGGGCTACTACCTAGAGGCAAGGGAAGGCCTCAATTAAGAAGGCATCTAGTGAACCAATTAGAGCAAACACCATCCATATTACAGAGATGGTACCGAAAATTCTAGGAGGAGATGGGCATTAATCCTGATGATCCGGTTAGAAAAGGCTTTAATCATGAGAATTATGTGTGGTTGTCTTAGTGGCTAGACATAGTCCTCATTCACTAATTACTTTCATAAACACTGACTTGACTATGAAGGGTAATCCCTTCAACGACGACATTTTCGTCACTTCTCTAATATGTGACAAACAGATTGGTAGTATTCTTGTCAGCACCAGTAGTTCTATGAGCATTTTGCTTAAATCTGTGTTTAAGAAAATGAATCTTTTGCTAATCAGCTGGTTACACTGTCTCATCCTTTATATGGATTTTATAATGAGAGGAAGGAATCTTTGGGAGTTATCTCATTAGCAATCACCTAAGGATAAGGTGAAAAATAATTCAACTACACTGAAACATTGCTGTTAAGTTTCCAGTCGATAAATGGATCATACCCATTTGAGGAAAGTTGGAGCACTTTTGAACCTCCAACCTTGAAGCAATTGGGAGTGTGGAGCAAAAGCCAATGGACATCCATAACCAATGAGAGGGGAGCCTCAAAATAAATGGGGTAACTCTCAAAATTTCTTTAGATGATGAAGAGCCTAGTATATATTTTATAATAGTTGAAAATTTTGATACAGAGCATAAGGATTTGCTGATCTTGACTCTCCAGAGCCATCAAAATGTATCTTCTTGGTATGTTGCAAAAATGTTAGTTTGATCAGCACGGCTTGCCACCGCCTGAATGTTGGCCCAATCGTTTGACCAATGAAGTAGAAAATAAGGTCCTCCACCATGACATTTGTTGAGCTTAACCAAGAAGAGGTGCAGAAGTTGAAGGAGCCTGGCTACATCTAAGAGGTATAAAACCCATTCCGGTTCTTTAATGTGGTGATGGTGTTAAAGGCGAATGACAAGTGGAGGTTGAGTGTGGACTTCACCAATCCGAATTCTGACTGCTGAAAAGACAACTACCCACTATAATGAATCGATGATCTGGTGGACTAGATGATCAATTATTCTATTAGTAGCCAACACAAAGAAGATAATGTTCATTATTAGTGAAGGCTGGTGCAGGCGGTCGATTTCTGTGATGTGTGTTGTAAATATCTTTCAATATTACAATACACACACGACAATACTAATAGTAAATATGCAGTTCAATACCTATAAAAATAAATTCAACATAAATAATTTTATCTTTTAAAATCTTTAAGCTACCAAACCCTTAATAGTAATGCAAGTATACATATTGTTCAAGTAATAAATGGCTCTAATGAAGTCCTAAGTATCGATCCCATGGGGAGTTGGAAATTCTTATGATTATAGTGTCAAACACAATATTTAGACTATAAAACTTAAGTAAGCAAAATAAATCTAAAGTAAATTTAATGTGTGCTAAATGAAATGTAGTTAAAAGAACTAAGTTAACTAACTAATTGCTAAACTTCAAAAGTAAACTTTTAAATACAGAACAAAGTTTTGAAATGAAGAGTTCAAATTTAAGAAAACATCATTCCCCTTTACAATGAGTTTATGGAGTGTGAAGAAATTAAAATCATTTAAAATACATATAAAATTATATTGTTTCAAATAGGAGCAATTCTATTCTTTACCCTCTGAAAGTGCATAAAGAACCTTGACTAATCCAGAGTTTGGTCCCTAAATCTGTGGTTAGGTTAAGAGAAAACTGACTACTGATGCGCCCCTAGTGTGTGTTATTTTTCTACATGTTTTATGTAAATTTAAATCCCTAGTAACAGTGAAAAAAAATTGACCCATCCTAAAATTATGCAGTAATTCAACTTTCAAAATATGGCAAAAAAATTAACCCAATTTATATTTAGTGCTTAAAATCAAAATGTTATAAAAAATATAAAATAGTTCACACACCAGTGGTTCTATGCAAGTGCACGTATCACTTCAAGTAATATAGGGTTTTCCTTAAGAACCCTAGTATCGATCCCACAAAGAAGCGTGATACACAAAAAATATATGCATTTTTAGACCCATATTTTATACTCATTTTTTGTGATATTGCACTTTAAAGGAAAGTATTTTTCATGTTTTGTTGTAGGTTGTTGATTTTTAGGACTTGGAGCAAAAAGAATAAAATTTGGAGTCAAATGGAGTTTTTGAAAAAAGTGTTAAGCGCCGACGGTACCAGAATAGGCGTCGATGACCCTGTTTGACAGAGAACATGGATTTAATTAAGTGGTCATTGATGCTGACGACACTATTGTCGGTGCATACCCAATTTCTAGAATATTCGAGAAATTTAGACGCTTTTTGAAGTGTTTTTGGATGCATATATTGGAAAACTGACCTTAGGCTCTATTTAGAGATGAAATTGATAAGAAAAGACTCTCTCTTCACACTCCTCCACTCACTCTTGGTCTTTCTTCGCCCCCTTCGTGCCACTTTGCATCCTTCCATGCCATTCCACACCATTAGTGATTTATTTTCTTTATAGTTTTGAGTTTTTATGGTGAGTTTAAGTGTGAATTACTCTCTAAGAGTGTTGGAGAGGGAGAGAAGTGAGAGATTTGTTCTTCCTACATTTCCGAAGAGAGGCTACAAGGGATTTGCTTTGAAAAAGAGTTTCAGATAAGTGTTGTTTGTTTATTATTGTAAGATTAAACTTTCATTTATATATGAAATTTGTGTTTTGTTGTATCTTTCTCATGAAGTCTGAGTAGTTTCCTTTATCTTTCTCCCTACTCTGAGATATGGTGAAATGAAAAGATAATTTAGATGTGCCAATGTTAAAATATAAAATAAATTGTGATGGTTTTTTCAACTCTACTCTTAATTTACTTTTCGATCTGACCAATTAAATTATTAAAATATGTTGTGAAACATATAATCCGGGAAATGGAGTATGAGTTCTACATCATAGTGAGAATCACATTTAAGTTTACGAAGGAGTATTTTGTTCATGGAATTAAGTGCAAATAAATAGGGAAATATACATTGTTGGATGTAGAATTAGAGATTTTTAGGGTGACAGACTAGAATCCCCATTTCAATCTTAGTGTTTAAGAGCTAAAGCGAGAGTTAGCCTTCAGAGGAAGGGAAGTGGGAGCTAGTATCCTCTTAGCCTAACCACGGATTTAGGGACTAAACTTAAGATTAGCCAATAATTTCCTATAACACTGAATCAGGGTAGAGAATTAAAATTGCTCATATTTGGCACAATGCATATTTAAACCAATTATCTCATCTCATTTCACCAAAAACTCATTGTAATGGGAAAGATGTTTTTTCATATTAGAAAACTTTATCACATAAACATAGTTTAGTAGTTACTATTTTAAACTTTGCATTAAATTTTGCTAGCAGTTAATAATTTAGTTTTGATTGTATCTCAAACATTCAAAACTAGTGACAATAATTTTATTTTATTTCTTTGAATTTCCTAGTTAATTTATCATTTCAAATTTAGACCTTCCTCGTGGGATCAATATTTGGGACCTAAATAGAAAGTCTTATATTACTTAATAACAATATGTATACTTGCATAGAATCCCAACATTGAGTTCTTAACTTTATTATTCATAAAATATCACAACAAGTTTTTAGCACCGTTGTAAAGCAGAGTCAACTTTATAAATTTTACACGACTATATTTTCTCCGGGACCAAGTTTTTGGTGTCATTATTGGGGAAGGTAATAGTAAATCAAATATTTGGTAAATTAAAAAATTTAGAGATATAAAAATACAAAATCACAAAAAAATATATATATAACCAAAAATCCAAAAAATCTATCTATAACTATATTTAAGAGTATTTTTAAGAAATTTTTCTTTGCTTATTATATTTGTTTATACGAAAGATTGGATTTGAAGGTTTAGTACCTCACGATTCAGAATTAGAATGTTCTATTAGAAAAATTTAAAATTTAAAAACAAATTAAAAAATTGAACGAAATGGAAAATAACTTAGATAATCAACTAAATGGAAATCGACAAAGATCTTTAAAGAATTATGTTAATCATATAGCAGATGAACTTCACTTAACTATTCAAAATCTTGATGTTGTTGCTAATTCATTTTAGCTTAAACCTGCTATTATCCAAATGATATAAAATAATTAGTTTGGAGGAACACCTATTGAAGATCCTAACTTACATCTTGTTAGTTTTCTTGAAATTTGTGCTACTTTTAAATATGATGAAGTGTCTAATGATGTTGTTAGGCTTAGACGTTTTCCTTTTTCATTAAGGGATAAAGCTAAAGCTTGATTAAATTCATTAGCACCTAGATCTATCAGAACTTGGGGAAAACTATCATAAAAATTTTTGGCTAAATATTTTCCACCCTAAAAAATAGCTAAGCTTAGAAACGATATTACATCTTTTTGCCGGTTTGAAGGGCAATAAATATATGAAACCTGAGAAAGATTTAAGGACATCCTTAGAAAATGTCCACACCATGTTTTACCAGATTGGTTAATAATTCAAATTTTTTACAATGGATTAGTAAGATCACTAAGATCTATTATAGATGATACTGTAAGTAGGTCACTAATGTCAAAACCTTTTGATAAAATATACTCTTTAATAGAATAAATGATTATTAACAATTTTCAATTGCCCACTGAATGGGTAAATCCTTAGAGAGTAGCTAGTATTTATGACTCTGATGCAATGTCTATTTTGGCATCTCAAATTTCTGTTATATTGAAAAAGATTAATCAAATTGGAGTGAATTATTCTCAAATGTCACCAGTATTAGAGGAAAATTTACTAGGGTAGATAATTGATACTCAATCATCTTATAAAAATTTAAATGCTATAAATACTCAAAATAACAATCCCTATTTTAACTATTACAACCCTGGATGGAAAAATCACCCTAATTTTAATTGGAATAATTATAACAATTCAATGAACCCCTCAGCAAATTTAAATAATCAAGGAAATCCTAATTATTGACCTTATTATCCTCCTGGATTTAACTCTAACTCTAACCCACAAGTTAAAGAAAAGAAGTTGATGATGGAAGACGTAATATTGAATATGGGAAATTAAATACAAAATCAAGGGGCTGTTATTAGAAATATTGAAAATCAATTAGAACATATTGCTACTGCACTTAATAACAGACCTTCAAGAAATCTTTCGAGTACTGTGGAAGTTAATCCAAAAGATCAAAATAAAAAGCAAATTAAAGCTATTCAATTACGAAGTGGAAAAGAAGTTGAAACAAGAATCCAAAGAGAAACTGAAGTTGATGAGAAGAAGGAAGAGATTGAAAGTGACCATAATGAAAATGAACAAATACAAGTTCCTTTAGAAAAATCATTACCTTCATTTCCTCAACAATTAAAATAGAAGAATAAAGATAAACAATTTACAAAATTTTTGGAAATCCTTAAAAAATTAACAATAAACATTCCTTTCATTGAGGCTTTGGAACAAATACCAAGTTATGTGAAATTTATGAAAGATATACTAAACAAGAAGAGGAAGTTTGCAGATCATGAGACTGTTGCACTCAGTGAAGAGTGTAGCGCTATTATTTAGAAAAAACATCCTGAAAAGTTAAAAGATCCTGGTGGTTTTACTATACCTTGTGCAATTGGTGAAAAGTTTTTTGGATATGTCTTATGTGATTTAGGAGCGAGTATCAATCTTATGCCTCTATCAATTTTTAAACATTTAGATTTAGGAGAGATTTTCCCTACTATTGTAACTCTCCAGTTAGTTGATCGATTAATAACTTATCCTAAAGGAGTTATAGAAGATGTATTAGTAAAAGTGGATAAATTTATTTTTCCTGTAGACTTTATAGTATTAGATATGGAGGAAGACAAAGAGATTCCTATAATTTTGGGGAGACCATTTCTTGCACCAGGGAGAGCTGTGATAGATGTGTAAAAATGAGAATTTATAATGAGAGTGAATGATCAAGAAGTAACATTTAATATTGCAAAAGCTATGAAATATCCTGCAGTAGAAAAAGGATAATGAATGTTTTAGGATGGAAGTTACTGATTATCTAAGTAATGAGCAATTTAAGAAAGAGTTTGAAGAAAAAAAATAGCAACTCGAGAAGAGTTACCTCCACCTTCGCTAGTGGATGAACGACATAGTCAAGTAAAGATTTAAGGATTATATAAAGTGGATTATAACGTGCTAGCTCATCTTAGAAGGTTATTGATCCCGAAATTGCTTATATGCAACAGTATAAAAATGACTTTAATTATAATTTTCACTTATATTTCATTACTTTGCAACAAAACCAAAATCTTGATCATGAAGAAAATAAAAATTTAACTCTTTAATTTATATATTGAGATACTACGCAAATATACATATCGTTATCAAGTAATAAAGGACTTTTTCATTAATACCTGAATATTGAACCCACAGGAAAATTCTACAATATGCACTATTGAATAATAAACTTTATAATCTTAAAAGACAATTACTTAAACTATAGATAATTTGACAGTAATTAAAATTCAAATCTTTTTGGTATTTTTTATGTTTTGACAAAACAGTAAAACTTATAAAGATAACTTGAGTTTATGTAAAAGAAAATCACTTGATATGAAAATACATTTCTTCTTATCATGAGTCGGTAATAAGTATAGGAATTCTGTTGTGGAAGTATGCAAATTGTGTTGTGCTAAATATGAGCAATTATATTTTTTACCCTTACTAGAGATGCTATAAATAACATTGGCTAATTTAAAGTTTAAATAGTTCTGAAGACTGGCTAGATAGGGAAGATACCAGCTCTCACTCTAAATTTCCCTCGATTCCCTCCACCTGATAGCTAACATCTCATATCAGAACCTAAAACAATAAAACAAGTTAGGGGGTTTAACCTGTCACCTTAAAGTCCTTTAACTCTACACCCTTTGAAGATTATTTCCATATTTATTTGCACTAAATCATATGAATTACATTCTCATTCATACAACCTCATGTGATTCTTTCCAATTGTTGACTGAGATAATACCGGCCCGGTTCTTAAATGTTCTCACAATAAATTTTAACATCTGGATAGGCCAAATGAAGAAGTAAATGAAGTACATGGATTTAAATCATTAAAACTTCTTCCAACATTAAAGATCAGTACTCCAACAACTTCCATCCAATACTTTAATTACTTATCATTTTAAGGTGAAAGATAAGGAAAACTACTCAAAATTCATGGAGAAAATAAAACCACACTTTAGTTTAAAAGTAGAAATCATTTTCAAACCAACAAGAAATCTCAATTAAAATGAGAAGTAGTTCAAAACAGAAGATAAAAACTTATCTCAAACCCTCCACCAAACTCTTGAAGTTTCTTTGAATCTCTTCTCTTTTACAACACTCTAAACTCTCAAAATAAAACTAAATACAAAAAAGATAAAAGTAAATTTTATGTGGTGCTTGAATCTCTCCACAAGATTCTTCACGATCTTCTCAAGACTCAACACTCTCTCCCTCTTCAAGCACCCATCTCAAATGTCTCAACTTCCTTCTCTTATAAATCTCCAAAAGGTGACTTGAAAATTCTTCAAAATGTGTCCAAATTTGATGTATTCTCAAAGGGATGCCTCCTTTCATAAGTCTTTTAATAACATTTTCATTCCTAGTGGTCATAACCACCCTCTTTAGCCAGTACGTGCCTTAAATGTCCCCTCAAAATTTGGCAAAATGAAGAAAACTGCCAAATAACTGCCTATGGTGCTTAAGCGTGGGGCCTCTGGCGTTTAGGCACGGCCTTATCTATTCCCACAGTGCTTAAGTGTCGGATCTAGCACTTAGGTGCCAAAATACTTTTGCACAAATTTCACATTTTTTGCTCCAAATTTGATCATTTTTCACTCCTTTTAGAATTTTTCAAATTTTTACTTGTACCTGAAATAAGAACACACAAATACCTTTCATTAAAGTGCAATATATCAAAAGTAGGTATACAAATGTGTCTAAAAACACTATATATATTAGGTTTATCAGTTGCCGACCAAACTAAGCATTTACGATGCTCCAATCTTGTCAAAGGAAATGAGAGAGTCTCTAGTTATGACCTTACTCGACCCAGAGATTTGCTTTGCTCAGTTGGCCAGCACATCTTAAGATGAAGTTTATTCGTTAAAGGAACAACTTGGGATAACCTTCACAGATGAAGACTTGTTGCTCGGTACCACTGACCACAAGTGGTCGCTCTACATCTCTATTAACATCGACAGATTTGTATTGTCCAGAATTTTAGTAGATCTGAGAGCATCACTTAACCTAATGATTCTATGGACATTATCATATTTGGATATTAAGCTCAAGAGCTCACAGCCGATAAAATGATGTTAAAAGGATATAACCTGAAGGGAGAAAGAGCCATTGGATCAATTACACTCTTAATGAAAGTTGTAGAACTAATAATAACCACAAAATTCCACATCATTGATGCAATGACCTCTTTCAATGCTTTACTTGGACGACCATGGATTCATAGGAATAATATGGTTTTGTCATCTCTACACTAATGATTCAAGTATTTTAAAGAAGGACAAGAACATTGCATCAAAAGAGATTTACAACCATTTTTCAGTTCATGAAGTGGGTATTCATGAAGACGATGCCTACTATGTGCCTCCAAAGAGAAATGTCTTTTCCCATGAAATTGTAGCAAATGAAGTACAAGATTCAGAAGAATCACAAAGAAGAGGTCATTCAACTCCGCTTTGATGATCTACTACCGTTCCTTCACAATGAGCTGGTAGGGGTTCTTTTAGCCAATACAACAGAGATAAAGGCCGAGGACGTGGACGAGGAAGAACCAACATGATTGTTGAACGGACTAGGCCGACCATCAACATTGACATGGAAGAAAGTTTTGATGAAGAAAGCTCTGATGAAACCTCAGTATGATATTTCCTTGGAAGATGTGGAGAAAGATGAATTGAGTTGATGTATGATCGGATCAACCACTATGTGAACACCATGACCCTTACTCCAATCCACCCTCAAAAGGTTGAGAGTTTAGAAGTCAAGGAATTTTGTAGCATTGGTTCAAAGCCGATCAAGTTTTATCGTGCTTTCCCTTCTACTAGTTATGAAAGTCATGTAAATTTGGAAGAGGATTTTAATGAATTAATGGAATTACCTTTTAGTTACTTTTCTTCTTGTGTACAAAAATTAATTTAACAGGGATATGTTTCAAAGCAAATGTCAAAGAATAAGCTACAACTTTTTGAAAAAGTGTGGAATGTTAAAAGTCAAACTCCTAACTTGAAAGAATGTCTCAAATTTGGTACTGTAGAACCAGTCGATGACTCTGAATTTTGCATGGTTGTTACTATCAGATTCGAAGAGGATTGCCTCGATGTAGAGGATGACTCTCAAGATTAGTTAATAGATGATGCTCCACCAGAATTTAAAGAAAAAATTAAGTCAACAGTGGATGAATTAAAATAAATCAAATTTAGGACTGAGACGGCTCCGACCCACTTTTATAAGTTCTCTACTCAACGAGGAAGAATCCACAGAATTGATAAAACTATTATCAAAATTTAAAGATTGCTTCCCCTTGAGCTATGATAAAGTTGTAGTTCATAAGCTCGACATGGACCAAGGTATGAACTCCGTAATGAAAGCTCCCAAAAGAATGGGCCTTGAGGTAGAGCAACAAGTCATTGTCAAGGTAAAGAAATTAATAGATGCTAACTTTTTAATAGAAGAGTAATTCCCCACATGGTTAGCCAACATTGTACTAGTTAAGAAGAAAAATGGACAAATTTGTGTATGTGCTGACTTCAAGGATTTAAATAAAGCATGTCCAAAAGATGAGTTTCCATTACCAATACCAGAATTAATGGTAGACATTGCATCGACACATGAGATTTTCTCTTTCATGGACGAATCGTTAGGTTACAACCAAATCAAGATGGATCCAAAGGATGCAACACTTACAGCTTTCAAGACACTTATTGGGGTCTTTTGCTACGCAGTGATGACATTCGGGTTAAAGAATACTGGCGCAACATATCAATGAGTGATGACAAAGATCTTTGATGATCTCATTCACAACCAAGTGAAGTGCTACGTGGATGATTTGGTCATCAAGAGCAAACAAAAAATAGACCATTTATACGATTTGAGGATCATGTTCAAATGATTACAAAAATATAATCTAAAGATGAATCCCTTAAAATGTACCTTCAACGTCTCCTTTGAGAAATTTCTAGGATTCATTGCCCGTCATCGGGGAATAGAGATCGACCTGGATAAGATTAATGCTTTCTTGGAAATGCCTCCTCCCAAAATCATGAAACAACAACGTTCTTTTCAAGAAAAGTTGGCATATCTGAGAAGCTTTATTTCTAATCTCTCAGGTAGGTGTCAACCCTTCTCAGCATTAATTAAAAAGGACGTCAAATTCGTTTAGGAAGAGAAATACCAATAGGCCTTCGAAGACGTTAAGCAATATTTAATGACACCTCCTGTTTTGGCAGCCCCTATCCTAAGAAAATCGTTGATACTTTATATCGCGGCCTTAGATGACTCTCTCGGAGCCCTGTTAGCTCAGATCAATGATAAGGGTGAGGAAAATGTGCTCTACTACTTAAGCCGTCGTCTGATACCGATGAGATAAAGTATTCACCTATCGAGAAGCATTGTCTAGCCTTAATTTTCACCACTCAGAAGCTTAGATATTACATTCTTTCTCATAAAATTACCCTTATTTTGAAAATTTATCCATTGTAATATTTGATGACCCGACCAACCCTCTCCGGACATTTAGCAACATGGTCAATGATTTTATTGCAATTTGATATAACTTTTGTTCCCCTCCACACTATCAAGGGACAAATTTTAGCAGATTTTTCCATAGTGTACCCACCCAGATGAACAGATACTGCAAGTAGAACCATCTAGTAATAGGAATTGGGAAATGTATTTTGATGGAGCTTCATCAGCCAAAAAAGACAAAGGATCAGAAATAGTTATACCAAGCAAAGCAGGAATTGGTATGATTTTCCTATAACATTATATATGTTGAGATTCTCCAATAAGGATATGTTGAGATTCTCCACTCAAAGTAGGAATTGGTCTGATTTCACCACTTAGAAGCTTAGACTTCACGCTAGATAAGGGTATGTTGAGATTCTCCTATCATCTGACAGAGTTGTGTACAAACAACAAAGTGGAATATGAAGCATTCATCACCAGATTGGAGTTGGTAATCTCAATGAATATAATAAATATTATCGTCTATGGAGACTCACAAATTGTCATCCAACAAGTTGTCAGACAGTACAAGATTTTGAAACCAAGGCGATCAGAATACCACTGGTATACAATGAAACTGTTAGAGTAGATTCCCAATGTGACTCTATACCAGATTCCTTGTGATAATGCTCATGTCAACATTCTAGCAAAGTTTTCCAAGGAACTGGCATGTCCAACAAAGGATTCTGTTGATATTACAGTTCAAGGATGATGAGTTTTTTCTTGATCGACCTCGACAACTTACACAAGCTCAAAAAAGAAGAAGGAATGATGATTGCAGTTGCTGACATCAAAGAGGATTGGCACAAGCCATTAATAGAATATTTGTAAATTGTAAAGCTGCCAGAAGAAAAATCTGAGGCATACCACATCACAAGAAAATCCATGTCATATGCTCTAGTGGGTGATGTCCTTTATAGAAGATTGTTCGATCAGATGTAGTTGTGATGGCTAAGCAGAACTGAAGAAAAAAATATTGTTAAAGAAGTACATGCAGGATTGTGTGACACGCACTAGTCAGGGCCAAGAATGAAAATGAAGATCAAGAGACTCAGATATTATTGGTTAGCAATGATATTCAATTACATGGATATAGCTAGAAGGTGTCACCTTTACCAAGTGCATAGGGTGATCTTACACCAACCTCTGAATGTACTACACCCAAATATTGCCTCATGTTCATTCGAGTGTTGGGGAACAAACATAATAGGCATGATAGACCCTCCATCCTCTAAGGGACATAGATTCATTCTTGCCGCTATGGATTACTTCTCCAAATGGGCAGAGTCAGTGTCGTTATGAGAGGTTACAACACAACATGTTCCATAATTTCTTAAAAGCCAAATCGTCTACCGTTTCAATGCACCGTACAGAGTGCTTTCCAACAACATGACAATGTTTAAGAGCACAAAGATCAACAACTTTGTCAAAAGACATGGGATAGACTGAAGATATTCTGCAATTTACCATCCCAGAGCAAACGAACAGGCCAGGGCCTTTAACAAGATGCTCATGCAAATCTTAAGGAAAACATTGGACAAAAACAAAAGAAATTTGCATAGTAAACTATTAGAAGCTTTGTGGGCTTACCAAACAACGTTCATAACTCCCACTCAATGTACACCCTACGCACTTGTGTACGGGTCTGAGGTTATACTTTCGTTAGAAGTTTAGACATCATCTCTCAAAGTCGTCGCCACCAACCAAATTACAACTAAAGAAAGTGCAAACCTCATACTTGAAGAATTGGAAAGTCTCAAGGTAAAACGACTAGAAGCACAACAATATTTGGAACTTTACCAAGCGAAGATGGTGCGGGCTCATGACAAATTGGTCCGCCTAAGAGCATTCAAAGTTGGTGACCTCATTCTCTTTCTCAAAAGACCTATTCTTGCACACCGCAAGATAGGTGGAAAATTTGAACCAACTTGGGATGGACCATTTGTCATAGAAAAAGTCTATTCATGAGGAGCTTACCTACTAGTGGATTTTCAAGGCGAAAGACCTATGTTGTCGGTTAATGATCACTATTCGAAGACAACTACCAAACGTGACGCTACTTGAAATCAACTTTTTAAAATTTTGATTGTTCTAGGGTTATTTATTTGGCTAAGTTTTTGTTACTGAGTCCAAAATTTTATAATAAAATTCACCAAATTAAAATGAAAATTTTGGAATTTGCTCATTTTAATTTCCTCCTTTGGTCTCGAATTTTGAATTTTCATTAAATCAAATTAAATTACATAAATAAAATTTGCATGTGCATAAAATTAAACTTTTTGTTTAATGAATGCTTCATTTTTGTTCTTATTCGTGTTGAATTTCAGCACACTGATGTTTTTCTGTCTTCTGCAGAAAAATGTCGGGACGAAAGCTGATTTTCACCTTTAGAGATGGCTTGAATCTCACACTAAACAAAGAAAGAGCAGCTCAGGCTGGCATCATAGACTTTGGCTTAGACTTCAATCAGGTCAACATAAACTACGAGGGTCCCCTGATGGATATAGTCAGTCAAAAGGAGAAACAAAAATTACCATCATTGTTGAGGATCAGTACTAAAGAAGATTCCTCACAAAATAGGAAGAAAGTGATAACACAACAAAATCTGATGGAAGGGACTAGCCGTTTGCCATCCATGATAACTGCACCAGCATGGAATTTAATTGGTGTTAATGAAGAAAGGGTATCAAATGCACCACTAAGAAGAACACAACGCTGTAAAGCTAATCGCCGCAAGCACAGAGCTTTTCTACATGAGGAAAAGAGACACATGAAGGAGGCAGAAAATACACTCACCTCGATTCCTAAGGGGAAAATTTATGATTCTTTCATGAGAAAGACCTCTACCAGTCCACCTACTATGGAGGACGAGTCCGAGTTTCCTATAGAGCAGATGCTACCAGTAGTATTAGATGAACTTTATAGGGGTTGCCCGATGTGCAATGTCGAGGTTCCTACACAAGCATCAACAGGAGGAACATTCGTGGAATGTCCAACATGTAATGTTCTCCATTTAGATCACTACAATTCTTTTGAGGAGTTCATAACCGCTGACATAGAGTGCCAAGAGACAGTTTACTCGGATACTGAGTTGTATATTCCATTACCTACGGAGTGAAGTCAAACATGGTGTCCTATAGATGTGGAGATGAGGTCGCCTCGAAGATCTCAAAGGATCCCCATGGCAGAACTGGAAAGATGAACAAAGTTAAAAAGCGAGAATTTGAATTCTATGAGGAATTATAAGAAAAATTTGTTAACATTCTAGAGGGCCTGGAGATGTATACAAGAGTCTTCTCTGAAAACAATGAAAGAAGAATTCTAGATTGAGTTTTTGACCTGAGGGATAGAGGCCGAGCTGGTTTTCTAATGAAAAGAACTTATTTAGAACCATAAAAAGGTATGCACGGAAAAGGCAGGATAATCATCCAATGTGGTTGCTGCTACAATTTCACCGAATATAGGCAAGAGAACACCCCAGGCATCTTAAGAAACGATGAGGTGGATCCTATGCCTTCTGAGATAAAGAAAATGATAGAGAGGATGGTTAGCTGGACTATACTACCAGCGAACTGCATTCCCAATAGTTATGTAATCAACATCTATGATGAAGGAGATTGTATTCCTTCGCACATAGATCATCATGATTTTTTAAGGCCCTTCTACACAGTGTCCTTCATGAGCAAGAGCAATATTTTGTTTGGAAAAGAAATCAATGTTGTTGGCCCTGGGGAGTTTTTGGGATCTGTTGAGATTCCACTACCGATGGTTCAGTACTAATTCTTAAGGTAAATGGAGCAGACTTAGCCAAGCGCTGCATTCCGGGGGTATGACACCGCAGAGTGTCTGTGACATTCAAAAGAATGGATGACATCAAAATACTATATGGGTTCCGACGAGATCCAGAGTTAGAGGAGTTGCACCCGAATGAGCTATGAGATAGTTGCACCTCTAAGTACACGTAAAAGGAATTCTTGTCCTAGAGTGTGGCTTAGTAGGTCAGCTTGATTAGAAGCTCAACCCATAGAGGACAAATAGACAGTTTTTTGTCACCTTTTGTACTATGTCAGAGCAACATATATGATATGTATTCAGCATGTGATGTTTCAGATGTATTCAACATATTGTTTCTTTTCATGCTTTCAGCATGTATTTAGTTTGTAACATCTATTTGAAGCTGATTAATGAAATTTCTTTTAGATTTCAACATGTTTGTCAAATTTCCCTTTTTGTGCGATTGATAAAGAGTCGTGGAACCATACGTTGGTTCCAAATTATAATGAACGAAGAACAATACAACGAAAGTTTAATATTAAAATTTAAACTTAGTTTTTAAAATCAACCAAAGACAATATAAAATTAAAATGATAATTTGTTGAGTTTGTTTCTCTCAAATTTGAGGTTTCTTACTTTCTGCTTTCACAGCATGATTATCTTAGTCTTCACCAATTTCTTCACAATCCCTGTGGAGCCACACACTCTGCACAAAATCTTACAAATTTTCTTCACCGATGTTGATCTTCACAAGTCATGTATCTATGAGTTTAACACCACAAATTCCCTACACTATTTTTTTGTTGTTCTATTTTTCTCACTACCTCTTGGGTTGGATGTGAGTCATCGAGCTTTCTTCCCCAATGTAGTGAAATACTTTTCAGATCACCTCTTGAGTTGGATGTGAGTCATCGAACTTTCCTTCTCAATCTAACATTTCCACAGCCTCTTAGGTTGGATGTGAGTCATCGAGCATTCCTCCCCAACATAGTTAAATGGAGTAAGGCATCCTATTCTCATCTTTTGAGATCGGTCTAAGGCCACCTTAAATGGAGTAAGGCATCTGATTCTCTACACAAATCTTTAAGATAGGTTAAAACCACCTTAAATGGAGTATGACACCTTATTCTCATCTTTCAAGATTGGTCTAAGCCACCTTAAGAGGAGTAAGGCATCTGATTCTCTACATAAATCTTAGAGACGATTTAAGACCACCTTAAATGGAGTAAGACATCCTATTCTCATCCTTCAAGATCGATTTAAGGCCAACTTAATTGGAGTAAGGCATATGATTCTCTACTCAAATCTTCGAGATAGGTTTAAGGCCACCTTAAATAGAGTAAGACATCATATTCTCATCTTTTGAGATTGTTCTAAGGCCACCTTAAATGAAGTAATACATCTGATTCTCTAGACAAATTTTTTAGATAGGTTTAAGACCACCCTAAATGGAGAATGCATCTTATTCTCATCCTTTGATATTGGTTTAAGTCCACCTTAAATGAAGTAAGCCATCTGATTCTCTATCCAAATCTTTGGAGATATGTATAAGGCTACCTTAAATGGAATAAGGCATCTTATTCTCATCTTTTGAGATCGGTATAAAACAACATTAAATAGAGCAAGACATCCTATTCTTATTATGGGGTTGATATCTAAATTTCAATTCCCATCTTTCAAGTTTGGTACTTAAATTTCGATCCTCTTTTCAAGGTCACTATCCAAATTCTGATTCTCATCATCCCAAACTATTACAATCAAAATCAAAGTTTTTTAACAATCAAATTGAAATTGAATCTTCATAGTGATCATCATGGCTGCTTTCGAAATACCTTCCCTTCTAGCCCCCAACAAAAGTTTTGAATCCTCAATTTTGATCGAGTATTCACATGTTAATTCCCCATCGAAAACAATTGTAACTTAATTCTGCTCTTTATTCTAGGTCTATTGACTTAGAAGTCTGTGTTGATTTTTTTTATCTTGTCGGTCAACTTCAATACATGTGGTATGCTTTCCCGGCACACCACACCTGTTGGGGGTCCATTTATTAACCTTACTTTTGGTTGAGGTTTAGTTTGCTCCTTAGTAGTTTAGAGTTTAGCCATAGGACTTTCCTGTTGACTATTTCTAGAGGACTAGAAAAGGAACCCTCACCATTAAAAATTCTAAACACTTCTCTTCTGAACTTGAAGTTCTACATATTGGTCCTAACCTCTAGCACTTAGTAGGTGGGCTCAGTATGAGAAAACTCAAAGAGAGTCCCCATAAGATGGTCAAGCCTTAGGACTAACCCTGGGTGGTCTGGTCTTAATTAGGCTAACTTGCACACACTACACTTTCTCACACACACCAAACCTTGGGACCCCTTGATTTGGTCTCCTGACTCCTTTTGGAAAGCTCATATGGCTGGACCCAAACCCCTAGCCCATGGCTAAGAAGGTTAGGACCATCATACTGAGCATCCAAAATGAGTTCTCATCTGGCTCCTATTGATTTGACACGACTTCATGGCTTGCTTGCCCATCCTAGCCCAAAATTACCAAATTACCAAAATACCCCTACAACCCTAATTTTTACCCAAATTCCCAAAACTATCCAAAACACCCAAAATTTTCCAAAATTCATCTCAAATCATTCCCCACTACCTAAACTGACCAAAATTGTCAAAAATCCCTAAAATTGTCAAAAATTACCAAAATGCCCCTAATGACCCAAAATTTTTCCAAAAATTCCTAAATATTTCCAATTTTAATTTTGAACCATCACATTTACCAAATTTGACCAATATGACTCATTTTAACTAAAAGTCCTAAATAGCCCTTAAAGGCTGAACTTCCCCAAATTAGCCCCAACGTCAAGCAAATTGACCTCAATCTTGCTCAATTTCAGGGTCTGTTTGGGGCAGCTTATAAGTTCGGGCGGCGTTTTGAAAACGTCGTCGTACCGTTTGGTTCGCGCATTTCGCCAGCTTATCTGAAACTGCGTTTAGGTTTTTACACTAAACGCAGGCCGCGAGTCGACCCCTGCAATCTGCCCGCGGGCCGCGTTTCAGGATAAGCAGCTTATCCTGAAACGCACAAGCTGCCCCAAACGGACCCTCAATACCAAACCAAAATTCAACAACCCTAATACCAATTGAAACCAAATAAAAGCTGATTTGATCTAATTGCAAGCTCAATTTCAACCCAAATCAAAAAGCCCCAATTTTGACCGTTTGTCCAAATCCCCAAATTAGCTTTTCAATTCAATTTAAAATCACTTAAAATCTTTTCCAAATTTTTCATGGCATATCCTTACATCAAATTAAAAACTGGGTTGGCCCAAAATTTAATCCAATTCAACCCAAACTTAAGCCCACCATACCATTTCCAAAAGCTCCTCAAAACTAAGCCTAATTTTCAATTCTTTGAAATTAAAAGCCCACATGACAAAATCATTTCATCATCCAATAAAATCAAACCATACACCATGATATTTGTAAATTTTAACCCCTTCCACATTTGGAATCATGACAAAACCATTTAAAAATTACTCAAAATTCCAAAAATCCTTTTCATGCAAAATCACCAAGCCAAAGGGAAGCCATGAAGCCATTCCCAAGCCATATATGAGCCTGTGAGCCTTGCCACCTCCCCAAGCTATTAATGACAAGAGGACAAGACACTTTTAAGATCCCTTAATATTTTTTTTAACCTCTTCTATGAATCACTTAAACCCATGTTTACCCAAAATCGTTTGGATAGAGACCTCTCCACACCATTTCAGCTGGCTCGCCTGACCTTAGTCAGCCATGGGGAGTCACCGAAGCCATTTCCACGAGGCTACACCAAAGCTAAACCCAAGTGGACCCAAGCCCCTTTCTATTTTAATTAATCGCTTCTACCCATGAACAAACCCAATTGGCTTCACATTAGCCCACCACTAACCATCCTCAGTTGGACAGTAACCTGAGCATGGTCGTCTAGCTAGGTTGGCTGCTGGAAAACCCAAACTCAAGAGCCCCACTTAGGCCAAAACTCATAATTACACCCATCTAAGTGGCACCAACCCAATTGGACACTTGCACTATTCTTCCCTCTACCTAAGCAGTCTCTCAGCCACCTCAGCAATCCATGGAAGCAACCATGACTCTAATTAAACTCACCCTACACGACCAAGAGGGAGGGAGAGGTTGAGATTCCTTGGAGAGGCTCTGCCAAATTGTTCCTATAGCTTCTTTAAGACCTCTTGAGTTCAACCCAACCATCCTCCAGCCCTCTTCCCCCTAACCAGAGTCAATTTCTCGACCCTAATTTGAGCCTGAAATAAGACAACTCTCAAAACTCCACCAAATCCATATTAACTTCACCCACACCATTTCCTAAGTGAGAGAAGAAGATCCCTCATACCCTTCACAGGCCACCCTAGTATAAACTTTGACCAACATTTCAAACCGGCCTTGATCGATTTCATTCCTAAGCATTTCACCACAGCATAGGGTTTCATATAGGAGCTCTCTGGACTCTACTCAAGCTTTTGGAAGCACCCAATCGAGGCCACACCTCTTTGGCAAAGGTATTGAACTCTCTCCTTAAGCCGAGCCTATTTTAATTCTCCATGCTCGTAGACTTGATTTAAGACATGATTAACCATATGAATATGTTCTCCTAGTCTAGACACGTCGATATGAACAAACCCAAAAAGATTTGGTTGACTATCGAGAGAGATATTAAAGTTAGAAGGTGGACGGCTTAAGAGTTAGGTCAGTTGGGGACGATGAACGGATGTTGTTCAATCGTACGTATATCGTATGGACGGATGAGATCAAGCCATATGGAGTTTTTATACATGAATTGTGGGCTGACGAGGCACTGAGGTGTTTGGAGGCTGCAAATTGCGGAGCGTAGCGTGTAAAGCTCGAGGCTGCCTATGATTGTTCGGCGTTGCGTTGGATATATAAAAAATAAGGAAATTTCTTGAATTATTTAATGTCCAAAACTTTAAAAAAATCTATAACTTGGTGTAGAAAAATTACAAAAATAAAATAAAAATATCCTCATGCTCAGTGAACAGAGGAAAACAATGTGAAAATGATTTCATGTATATTTGATGCATGTGTAATTTTTAATTAATTAAATGATGAATTTATTATTTGAATTTTTCATTTGCATGGACATTTCACCATGACTTACTTTTGGGGCTTTTGATCTCTCTGTCATAAGGGATCATCCCTGATTTTTCCAAGGTCAAGGGAGGTCTCTAGGCATAGATTTGTATTTTTCAAACAACCTATCTCTATTTTGATAAAATAATTATCATAATTAAAATATTCATAAAAAAAATACAAAATTTATTTTTGGTAGGTTCATTGTGGTCAGAAGACCCTAGGAAAAGCATAAATTTCGTTTAACTCATTAAGAATAACCCTAATTGTCTTTAAACCCTAAAAATAAAATGTAATTAAGTTGGAATAAATAAAAATTTAAAGAGCATAAAAATTATTCTCCACTGTGATTTAATATCAGGGTAGCTTCCCATAAAAATTTCAAGTCAATTGGAATTAATTTTACCACTAAAATGAATTAATTAAGTGAAATGACATTTTTTGCATTAAAATAATTAAAATAATTAAAATACATCTAAAAAATCACCAAATTAGTTTTGGGAGCTCCTTATTACTAGAGGAAGCAAAGAAAAATAAAAGTGAAATTAAAATAAATACTTTATTTTTAAGCTATTTTTAAGTATTTAAACAATTAAAAATTAATTAAAAATATAAAATTTGCAAAATTGCGAAAACAGACTAAAATGTCACATTTGGTTTCCTAATCACTTTGGAACAATTAAAATAATTTTTCTAATTTTCTAAGCTAAGATATTAATTTTTAAAGGCTTAAAATGGGTTTTATTTAATTTTCCACTAAAATAATTCTAATAATAAAAATACAAATCACAAAAATATAAAATTTGTTTCTCTAGGTTCCTTAAACTTAAGGAGATTTATGAAAATTGTAAAATTCAATTTTAAACTTAAATAATATTTTATATTTAATTAATAATGAAAATAAATAAATAATTCTAATAATTAAATTAAACCTTTAAAAATCATAGAAATTGGTCTAAGTAGTCGTCTAACCTAGGTAAACCTCCAGTAATTTTCTTAAGGACAGAAGCTTTGTTTTGTTTGAGTTATTAATATTTCATAGAAAATCTTTATTTTTGCATTAAAAATAATTATAAAACTAAATAAATTCAGAAAAATCACATTTTCTCCTTTGATGTTGTAATTAACCCATGAGTGGGGTGACTTAAAAATTTCAAAGTCATTTGAGTTTGATTTAATGAATTATGGGGTGTTAAGGCTTTAAGGGTAAAAGGGTAATTTTGGAATTTAAGCCTTAATTAATATTTAGGCATAACCAAAAGGCAAATGGGTAATAAATGATTTTAATTGATATGTCTTGATGATTGAAATATAAAGAGGGATGAATGGTAGCAACCAATATCACTTTGATCTCATTAAAGATAATTTTGTAGTTTCTCAAAATTGATGGAGTTTGGAAGAATAACTAAATGAGAAGATATTAAGGTGAGAGGTTTAACTTTGGAAGATCATAACCCATTAATTTGAAACCCCAATTAATGGTTCTAGATAAGGATTAAAAGCATAAATATTTATTTTTTTTCTAAAAATTACAAATCTACCCATCAAGTTTTAAGGACTTAGTGGTGAATTGGGCTTAATCAAAATCATGTCTAATGAGGTATAGAAAATGACATATATTTAATTTGAAATGTTAAAACACAACAAGCCCATCTTTATATATCAAATTGGCTATGTTTCTTAGTTAAGCCGAATTGCCCCTAAGTGCCTTTACCCGTATAACTCGTAAGTGAGGCATCAAATGATAACTATCCCACTTAAAGGGATAATCAAAACATCAAGGTTCATTGAGCATAAGGGTATGAATTGGGTGAACCGCATAGCAAATATAATAAGACCAAAATGAACTCGAAACGATTCGAGGGACTGTGAAATGTCTAGGGTATTACCCATGACCTTTTTCATGATTCTTTAGGAATCTAGGAGGACTTTTGGACTTATTTTGATTTGCTTAATAGAATCATCCCTAGAGATGAACAAGTTGAACCTACCAAGGTATGGCATAGGATTTGGTAGATAAACCTCAAGCTTGTGTTCTTTACTTTTCCTACAAGCATGTTTTAATTCTTGCAAAATTATATTATACTTTGCAAGTACTGACCTTTTAGGTGGAGGAACGAGAAGAATCAGTAGGTGGGCTTTTAAATTATTGCATTGCAATTTACTTTTATTTACCTTTCTGTGCTTCTCATTTTCTACCTGCAAATTTGCATGCTAAACAATAAAGTCACCCTGCATGTAAAAATTGAAACCTTTAGGATAGCCACAGAACTGGAACTGAAACCAAAATTAAAAAATTAAAACAAGATAAAATTCACCATCACAATAGTCAAAAAATAAGAAAACTCAAAATTTAATCACAAAAAAATAAAATAAAATTTTTAACTAAATTAAAATGTCTTTATTGGATGATCGGGAATCCCTCAAAGGAGGTAACCTATGGTTGCTAACGAGATTTCTGATGGTCTAAATGAAAGTATGGAACTCATTAAGTTGAATTTGATAAATTCATTTGGACTAAGTGAACCCGAAGAAAATAATGGTACAGGAACGAGGGAACCTTGAGATCCTAATCAGTGTCACTTTAATCAAATTTAACATTCCCCATAATATTTAAATAACCATAACCTTAGGAAAAATTTAATTTGACATCAAGACTTGACACATTAGAAAAATTGAACTTGTTACGATGAGGAGCTTGGAGCTAGTATTGTGGGTAGCACAACCATCTTCAACAACAAAACATGACAATGCTAGCTAAACCATTCCTTAAAATTAAACAACATGTCATAGGATTTAGAGGTTGCCCACCTAATGCGACATAAATCCTCAAATTTTCATTAGTCTTTTGTATGGTTTTGCTATAAAATTCAACCCCTAACTCACTCTAGGATTTCAAGGTTATCGTTCATCACGATCTAAATCCTCACATCTTTCAGGCTATTTGTGTGATCATTTCACATGGATGTAAGCCCTAGTTAATAAATTTGGCAGGATGAAACATTTAAATATTTCTCCTCTAAATTGAAGCCAAATAGTAGGATAGCTTGGGAAGTCACCAAGATTCTCCTCAGGATCCGTGACATCCTCTTGTTCTTCATCATTTGAATTTAAAGAATAAAATGTTCCAAATTTGAGTCATTTCCCTTTCACACCTCTTTGTGTAATCTCTTTGAAAAGTCCTATCCTTTGAAATTATTGAATACAATATCCCCTGATTTTTATCAAGAGTTTTCTTAGATGACATCGGTTATCTAAGCTGTAAATAACTATAAAGGCTTGCCTTTATAGAAAACTTTCAAGGACCCAGCTTAATATAAACCCTATTTAATTTTTTTTATTAAATAAGAGAACTTGTTGGTCAACATAAAAAAAGGTTTTTTCGTAAACCAAATAGATGTCATGCATTTCTTAGTTTATTTGAATGAGTCTCGCTATCAAGTCATGTGTTTATCTTTCGAGATAGATACATATCTTGAGGTGTAGTGCTCTTTCATCTAAACGATGAAAGATATGAGATTGTTTTGATTTCATATTTTTTAAACTATATATATATTAAATGTCCCTCTAAAGAGGGCATTGGGATTTCCATTATGACAATCGACAGCTTCTACATGGCACCTAAAATTGTGCTGACAGGTCATGATGAAGAACTCTTATTATTTGGTGGGTTAATAGTCTGGAGACCTTAATGCATCTGATATGATGAAAAGTCACGGGCATTGTTCGGAAGTTTTTTAACAATACTACGAAGTATGTGTGGTTATATTCTCAATTCTCTTTATTTATATTTCTTACTTTATAATGATGTCAAAAACTACGCAAGTATACATATCATTATCAAGTAATATAAGACTTTTTTATTAAACCCCAAATATCAAACCCACAAAGAGAATTACAATCTTTTAATAAGAAATTAGATAACAAACTCTACTTTAAAAAATATTCTTACCCAAATTATAGATGTTAAAATAGGAACGAAAGTTCAATTCTTTATGGTAATTTCTTACAATTGAAAATAAAGTAAACAACTAACTAAATTTAACTAAATATTTGTAAGATGAAAGCAATATAAATAAAATATATTTTTCATTATCATAAATTAAACACAAGTATAGGAGTTTTGTTGTGGAAGTATCCAAATTATGTTCTGTCAAATAGATGCAATATTATTTTTTACCCTTACTAAAGATGCTATAAAGAACATTAACTAATTTAAATTTTGCATAGTCTTGAAGATGGGCTAGGTAGGGAAGATACTAGCTCTCACTATAAAGTTCCCTCTTCTCTCTCCAACTGGGGGCTAACATCTCGTATCAAGACCTAAAATACTAAATTGAATTGGGGGATTTAGTCTATCACTTTAAAGTCCTCTAAATCTACACCCTTCAAAGTTTATTTCCCTACTTATTTGCATTTAACCATATGAATTACATTTGCATCCATATATATTCATGTGATTCTTACCATTAGTTGACTGAGACAATACCATCTCAAATATTCCATGTTCTCACAACAAATATTAACATCTTAATTGGATAAATCAAGAAGTAAATGAAGTGTAAGGATTAAAATCTTCATAACTTATTCCGACATTAAAGACCAATACTTCACATAACTTCCATCCAACACTTAATTACTTATAATTTTAAGGAAAAAGTTTAAAAAAACTACTCAAATTCATGGAGAAAACACAAAACTTAAGTTTAAAAGTAGAAATCATGTAAACAAATAAGAAGTTTAAATTAAAACCAAATTTAGTCACAAAGATAAGAACTTATCTCAAATTCCTCTCCAACAAACTCTTGAAGTTCATTTGAATCTCTTCTCTTCCTTTCTCTTAAAATACCCTCTACTAACCCACTACAACTCCTCCCTTTCTTCTCTCTAAAAGTATCCTAATTAATCTATGAGAGAGGGGTGACATTAGCTAATTGAGTCTCTTCTATTCATTCAATCCAAGTCTTCTTTTATAATTTTCCAGAAGGTGCTTTGGTGTCTCTTCAAAATGTGTCCACATTCAATGAATCTTCAAAGAGTTGACTCCTTTCAATAGTCATTTGAATGCATTTTTGTGTCCATTAATCATAAACCATGTTTTCACCAAGATTTGCTCCAAACACTCCTTAAAAAATTTGTCCAAATTCATTGAATCATCAAATTACTACCTCTGGAGCTTAAGCGCGAGGTATGCGACGCTTAGGCGCAGTCTTCTCTATTTTCTTAGCACTTAAGTGTCAGTCTTGTGAGCTTAGGCACCATAGTTCTTTTGCACAACTTCTTCATTTGCTCCAAATTTGATCATTTTTCACTCCTTTCACCAATTTTCATCTATTTTATTGTACTTGAAAGAAAAACACATAGATATCTTCCATTAAAGCGCAATATCCTAAAAAATAGGTATAAAAATATGTACATAAATGCTATATATTTTAGGTGTATCAGACATCTTTACTAGAGGCGTTATTTCTAGAAATTAGGTTAGTCCACCCAGTTAGAATCCTTTTTAGAATAGTTAGTATAGGGTTAAGGCTTAACCTCTATCAATAAATCCCTTTGTCATTCTTACCCCTTAGTTCAGGGTTAAACTCAAATCCAAACTCAAACTCAAAACTTCAATCCAAGCTTAAATTCAAAATCAAGATGCAACATCCAAATCCAGGCTCAAGCTCAAGTCCAAACTGAGCAAATCCTCATTTTTTGTTTTTAATTATCAGGCCCAAACACTATAATTTTGAAATCCTAAACCAAATCCAAATATTAAACCCAAAACTTAATTAACTTTAACCAAATTTAATCAACTTTTAATATATATATATATATATATATATATATATATATATATATATATATATATATATATATATATATATATATATATATATATATAAAGCAAATCTATATTCTTTATTAAATGGAAGCAAAAGGACAAAAGTTGGTGATTAGGACCCTCTAAAAATACCGAAAAGCACATTACTCGCCTCTAGGGTCCCAATTACCAGGTATAGAAATCAGACAAAATAAACTCCAAAAAGTTATATGAATGCCCAAAACAATTCCACTAAAATAGTAAAGAAAATAAGATCAATTCAATTGTTACTGGTGCTTAGCTTTGTCGGTCGCCAGAATTCTCCTTCTTTAAAATTTGCTTTGGATTTAATTTAATGCGTATATACAATTTTGATTTTTGAAAATGACATTTTGATTTTTAAAAATAACATTTTGATTTTGAAAAATAAAATTTTAATTTTAAAAAATGAGACTAACAAGATCTCATTCATTTATTAGTTTAAATAAATGAACAATACCACAAGAACCACACCTATCTCGAAAAAATAGGAACATTACTTGAAAGTGAGGCTCGATTAAATAAACTATTGAATTTATGACATATGTTTGGTCTATTGATCCCAACTTTTTAAATAGAAGTAAAATGTGATGTATGTGATTATATGCTTAATTTCCTTAATAGTTATTCTTAATTTGAAACGACGCCAAAAACTTGATCCCAAGCAAAGTTAGGTAAGTTTTCCACTATGAAACAAATAAGAATAGAATTATAATACTTAAATATGGGATACTACGCAAGTATACGTATCGTTATCAAGTAATATAAGGCTTATTTATTCAACCCGACTTTAGAAAACTAGAAAGTTTATATGACAAAAATCTACTTAGCAAAATATTCTTACTTAAACTTAAGATGTTATAATAGGAATGAAAATTCAATTCTTTTTGTATTTTTTTGGATTTATGAAACTAAAGTAAACAACTAATTAACTTAACTAAATATTTGTACGCTGAAGGCGATATAAGTAAAATATCTTTTTCCTTATCATGAATCAGTAATAAGTATAGAAATTCTATTGTGGAAGTATGTTAAATGTGTTGTGCCAAATAGGAGCAATAATATTATTTACCCTTACTAGAGATGCTATAAAAAATATTGACTAATCTATAGTTAGAATAGTCTTACAGACCGGTTAGGTAGAGAAGATATTATCTCTCACTTTAGAGTTCTCTCTTTTCCCTCTACCCGGGGGCTAACATCTCATATCAAAACCTAAAACTATAAATGTAATTGGGGCCTTTAGCATTTTACTCTAAATTCCTCTAATTCTACACCCTTGAAAATTTTATTTTCCTATTTATTTGCACTCAACCCAATGAACTACATCTTCATTCATGAAATAAATATGTGATTCTAACAATTTGTTGACTGAGACAAGACCATCTTGGATCTTATATGTTCTCACAACAGGTATTAACATCTTAACTTGTCAAATCAAGAAGTAAATGAAGTGCAAGGTTTCAAATCATCACAACTTCTTCCAACATTGAAGTCTAATACTTCAAACAAATTCCTTTAAATACTTAATTACTTATCATTTTAAGGAAAAAGATAAAGAAAACTACTCATAATCTATGGAGAAAAAAAAACCACACATGAGTTTAAAAGTAGAAATCATGCACACAAACAAGAAATCTAAATTAAAACCAAGTGTAGTCACAAAGATAAACACTTATCTCAAATCCTCTCCACCAAGTGTCTTCAAGCTCCTTTAAATTATCTTCCTTCACTCACAATACAAAACTAACACTCAAAATAAAAAGAAAGTGGCTGACGGTGATAGACGGTGGCGGCGGCGGTTACTTCGATGAATGATGGCTCTAATGGCTGATGGTTGGCCCTTTCTCTTGATGATCAACTTTTATTTAATAAAAATCCAAAAGGTGTCTTGGTGTCTCTTCAAAATTTGTCTCCATTTAGTAAATTTTCTAGAAGTTCCACCTTTCAAAAGCTAATTGAATGAATTTTTGTGTCCATGAGCCATTTCCTACGTTTTTACCAAAGGTTGCTTCAAACACCTCTTCAAAACTTCCTCTAAATTCAGCGAATCATCAAATAACTACTTCTGGTGCTTAAGCGTGGGATACCTGTCGCTTAGGCGCCCCAGTTCAATTTTTGCACCTTCTTCATTTTTGCTCCAAATTTGACCCTTTTTCGCTCCTTTTAACATTTTTCATCCATTTGATTAAACCTGGAAGAAAAACACACAAATACCTTTCATTAAATAAAATAGGCATAAAAATGTGTATAAAAATACTATATATTTTATGTGTAACAAAATCCCCCAAACGTAAAATGTTACTTGTCCTCATGTGACCCTTCAATCTTTAAAAACTAAATAATTAGATATTGTATATGAGTTTCTTTAAGAGTTACTAAAATTTTGATGTAAAATTATAGTAGTCCAATTTAGAAAAAATATTAGTAAATGAGACCAACTTAGAGTTTAGAAATTTTTAATGATTCTATCTAATTCATAAATATTGTAGATTCTCCAAATATAGAGTTTAGGCATTTTATCTTCTCCAGCAAAAAATTTTTATCAAGCATAATTTTTCTTACCATATTATATCCTTAAACGTAAGAGTTTCTCAAGTCTTATACTTTAAAAAAATCAGATGTGGAACCAATTTTTAATTAGACAATAATCCTCAAGCTTCTCCTCCCTTTTTCAATTTTTATTTCCTTCTTCTTTTTCTTTTTCTTTTTCTTTTTCTTTTCTTTTCTTTTTCTTTTACTTTTTCAAGCAAGGATTACTATATTTAGATAGACCCTTAATGATTTTAAATTCCACTCTTCCTTTCCTAAAGCAAATAGTTGATATTTTTCTTTCACTTAAAAACATAATAATAGTTTTGAAAATTAATTTCAATAAAAGAATTTTAAGTTTTGTAAATAAATATCTAAATCTTTGAAATTTATAAAAATCTAATTTTTCATACTAAAGATAGTTACACTATACTTAGAATCCTCCACAGTAAGAAATTTTAACTTTAAATTTTTCTTCATTACTATAATTTTAACTAAAGTCTCTTACTCATTTCTATGTTTAAAATTTTACTTGTCTAATATAACTTCATATACATGATCATTTTCTTAAAATCAAAATGAAATTTATTTGAAGCACAATTGAAAACAAATAAATTTTAGAGTTCTTTAGAAAATTTTTCATTCCCCGTCCCACCCCCCCCCCCCAAATTTGAATTTTTAATAAAATTAAAATATTTTAGCATCATATATAAATATTGGCAAGAATGAAAATTTAAAATAACATGCTAACATGAATCTTTACATCCTAAATATGCAAGTACAAAAATTAATAACAAGAGTAAAAATTAAGTTGATCAAATTTTAATTTACTTAACATATAGAAATTCATTAAACTTATATGCAATGGAGTATAACATAAAAGCAAACAAACACACTAAAAAACATACATGAGTGCAATATAAAGAAAAATATCTGGTAGTGAATTGAAAATTTTAAAGATGCAACTTTTAAGTAAAAAGTTAATAATATTCTAATCCTTTCTAAGATCCAGAATTAAGTTCAACACAACTGACTACTACAATAAACAACTCAATTATCGCAATTACTATTACCAAACATAATAACTACTCACAAAAACACAAATACATTACAGTAGTGTCTACTAAACAAAGAACAATAAAAACTACAGTCTCAACAATAAAAACTGAAAACTTATCAAAAAGTACAGAACAACTGCACTATCAACAGTTAACAACAACAAACAAACTAAAAATTAAATAAAACTATAGATCCATACTAATCATCCTCATCCTCTACATCACTATTGTCACTACGCTAAGTAGTTGCAGGCTCATATGATAGATATCTGGGGTACTGATGAAATACAACGTTTTGGTTTCCTCTCAAGAGGTTTTCCATAGCTAAGTTAAATTCACCCTCATAATCACTATGTTTTTTCATATATCCATCCATATGCTCTGTAAATTGTTCTAAGTTTAATACCTTATCCGCAGTGTGGTTGAAATTTTCCAAAATCCTCTGTAATAGCTGTGACTGAGAATCAGATCCAGAAGTCTGACCCCATGATGTTGAAGCATGTGAAGTAGCAGCTCATGATGTTGACGCAACTGAATTACTAGAAAATCCTCCTCTCCAGCCAAAAATGGAATGATGTGAATAAGATTTCACATTCACATTGGTAATAGGCTTAAGAGGTTGTAAGATTTCCTCCTAACAGTCAAATCTAACTCCAGCCTGCTCGCATAAAGAAAATATCTAGGATGCAAATCCCAAATCTGCAATAGTAGCAGTGACGACAAAACTGGTAATAACTCCATGAATAAAGCTCTGATTTCAATGGGCTTGAACTGCTAGATGCAATAGTTCAAAGTTGCTCGATCACGGGTCACTTAACTCAGACAATTTGTAGGTAGTAGATGAGCAGAAATAAAATAGTGTCATGCTTCTGTAGTGGCATCCAACTTTGAAGTAGAAAAGTTAACTCTTCTTTCATTTGTAATCTTCCAAAGCCCTCTTCCATCAGTCAAAGATGAAAAAATCTAGTCTAGCACCTCCTTAGTAGGTCTATAATTTGAATAAAAACACATAAGGCTCGAGGGCAATTGATAAAATTGATTTATTACCTTAGGTGAAAAAGGTATTGTCTTCCCCCTCACCATGACTCCTTCAGCTTCAAGGAGATTTGCATAGAACTCCCGCACAATAAAAATTACTGCTACAGTAGAAAAAAACAGAACCACTCCCACTGGCGGTGGATAATCAAATCTTTAACAGCTCCTCCTGAACTTTTAAAATATCGCTCAGAAATCAACTTCTCTGATTGCAGTGCATCACTATATCGATCCTGAGCTCTCAAACTGACAAATTTGCTTGAATCGAATTGAACCTTTCCTTTGATCCCCTTCATTCTTGGTGCCATTTCTAAAAAATTGTATAAAATTCAAAATAAATTCCATATTCAACTCTAAATCACTAAACTTAATTCCTTAAAGCTTAAACTAATAAATCCATGTATTTTCCATAACTTTTTCTCAAATTTTCACTATGAATAATGATTTTCGGGTGGCTAATGAATGTGCTCAAAATACATGGTGCAAATCAAAATTTTTTACATATAAGTGAAGCTCTTACCTCAAAATATCAAATCTAACAGTTTTTGCTTCAAATCTCAAAGAAATCTTCATATATGATGAGCCCTAGCTTAGAAATTGTGAATGGACCGAGGAAGAAGATGAAGTAGAGGTTCGGTAATTGTGTTTTTGGATCTAACCTTCACTTAAAACTATTCATAAATTGGCGCTTAAGCGCAAATGGTTCGTCGTTTAGGCGCCCGTCTCTTGGTTTGTACAGTGCTTAAGCGCAAGGTCTTGACGCTTAAATGCCAGTACAAAAATTTTAATTTTTTTAAATTTAAGTGAAATGCACTCCTAGCCTAATTCAACCATCCCTACATGGTCTCATAACTCTTTAATAACCATTTTCTTCCCTTTCAACTCTCCTCTTACTCAAAATTCACCAATCTTAACTAATTCAATTCAACACAAAATAACACAGAATTTCACATAAACAAACATTTATATTAATTTATGAATGATTACAAATATTTTTAATACATAAATTCTCAATCCAAATAGTCTCATATGAGAAAATTCCTAACACAAACACTAGAAAATTATCACATTCATAACATACTAAACACACTTAACATTAGAAACAAACACTAAACACACCAACTCTAAACCATAAACTTAATTCCATTCTCCAGTCGGTGGAATGAATCCTAACCTATCATTAGTTTCTCCTTCAACATTTAGAATATAAATCTAAAAGAACAGACAATGGTTAATAACTCTGGTTGAATCTTCTTCAATCCACTTATTCTTCAATTACATAGTCTTGTCCGCTTCTTCTATAAAACTAGTATGGATAAACTATATCTTAAGTTGCCCTCTCATATCATCTAGATGTGTGTTAACTTCCATCACTTTTGCTTTAATTGAAGCCATGTCAACCTCAATTTTAGTGATTTTCTCTGTTATCCCTTTGATACAAACGATGAGGAAACTGTTGTATAACTCTTATGCACTCTGACTAATAAACATTTTTTCTCATTGCCTCCTCCTTCTTCTTTAAATCACTTTCCTAAGATGACATTTTTCAAAAACTCTTTCTTTTTCACTTAGGATTTAGGGTTAGAATTGAATTGTGGTAAAAATCTTTACATAACCCTTCTATTTATAGGGTCCAAACTCTCCTCTAACTCCTAGGCACGTCCTAGAACTATCTCTCACGTTAAAGCTAACCAAATCTCAGTTAAAGATTCTAAAAACCAAAATTTGCACATGTTTTTTTAACTGTCACACTTAAGCGCTGGTGCTCAATTTAGAACAGGTCAACTTAACATGCAAATACACATTTTATCATGTCTAAGTCACTTTTTTAAGTCTTAGAATAATCACTAAATCATTATATATTCAATATACTACCAGAATTTTCTAAATAACGCATAATAACATAACAATAAAGACAAACACACTAATAACTATGGGTCGCCTCCCACAGAGCACTTGGTTTAAAATCATCAACCCGACGTAACCAATGCTTATTCTGGTTGATCCAACAACATAAAATCATTTAATTGAAGTTGGTCACCTAAAAAATAAGATTTCATCCTGTGACCACTCACTTTAAATATTTTATTAGTTTTAGGATCTTTGATATTCACAGCTCCATAGGAATAAAATTTCATCACATTAAATGGGTCCATCCACCTGGACTTAAGTTTGCCTACAAATAATCTTAACCTTGCATTATAAAGCAAAACTTGTTGCCCTGACTAAAAATTTTTAGTAAGAATCCTCCGATCATGTCACATCTTCATCTTTTCTTTATAAAGTTTAGCACTTTCATTAGATTCATTCCTTATATATTTAAGCTCATTCAATTACAATAATTTTTTTTTCACCAGCATCCTTTAAATTGTAATTAATTTTTTTATAGCTCGATATGTTTTATGCTCAAGTTCAACTGGCAAGTGACATTTTTTCTCAAATATTAGCATGTATGGGGACATTCATATAGGAGTTTTGTATGCAATCCTATAAGCCCATAAAGCATATTCAAGTTTGACTAACCAATCCATTTTAGTTGGATTCATAGATTTTTCCAATATTCTTTTAATTTGACAATTAGATAATTCAGCCAAACCACTTTTCTGAGGATGATAAGCAGTAGCAATTCTATGGTTAATATGATATTTCTTTAATAACTTATCCATTATTGCATTTCTGAAATGACTTCCCTATTAGTTGTAATTACTCTCGGCATCCCAAATCTACAAAATATATTCGTTCTTAAAAACTTTGCAACACTTTGAGCATCACATTGAGGTAAAGTAACAACTTCTCTCCATTTTGATACATAGTCTACTACTAATAATATATATAAATTTCTGAAAGATTGTATAAATGATCCCATGAAATATAATCCCCAAACAACAAATATCTCAACTTCTAACACATAATTGAGGGGCATCTCATTCCTTCTAGAAATATTACCTACTCATTGACATCGATCACAATTTTTGAAATAAGCATTAGCATTTCAAAAGATTGTAGGCTAATAAAATCCAGATTGTAAAATTATATATGTTGTTTTATCAACACCAAATTGTCCCCCAAAATCAGAATTATGACTTTTTTTATAATTTCATAAGTTTCCTCTAAAAACACGCATCTTCAAATAATAAGATCATTTCCTTATTTATATAAATAAGCCTTAGCTTGAGATACAAATTTCTTCTTCGGTTAGTATCTCATTCCATATGGTATAAAATCACTAAAAATGAAGTTCATAATGTCGGCATAATATGAATGAAAATTTGATGTTTTTTTAAACATAAGATGCTAGCATAAAGTTTAGAAAAATATAAAGTTTAGATGACAAAAATCTATTTAGCAAAATATTCTTGCTTAAATTTAAGATGTTATAATAGGAATGAAAAATTGATTCTTTTTTTTTTAAATTTTCTGGACTTATAAAACTAAAGTAAGCAACTAATTAACTTAACTAAATATTTGTCAGAAGAGGGCAATATAAGTAAAATATCTTTTTTCTTATCATGAATCAGTAATAAGTATAAAAATTTTGTTGCGGAAGTATGCTAAATGTGCTGTGTCAAATAGGAGCAATAATGTTCTTTACCCTTACTAGAGATGTTATAAAGAACATTGGTTAATTTAGAGTTTTAATAGTCTAGAAGACCGGTTAGCTAGGGAATATTCTAGCTCTCACAGTAGAGTTCCCTCTTCTCCCTCCACTTGGGGGCTAATATCTGGTATCAAAACCTAAAACTATAAATCAAATTGAGGGCTTTAGCCTGTCACTCTAAAGTCCACTAATTCTACACCCTTGAAAAGTTTATTCTGGTTGGATGAAACATCAAAATAAATATCTTTCCCAAAACATAAAGTCACATAATAGGATATTTAGGGAAGTCACCAGGATTCTCTTAAGGATCCATAACCTACCATACTTTTCTTTCCTTTAGATTCTAAAATAATTGTTCCTAGTTGGTCCATTCCTACTTGGCTTGCCATCTCTGACCTTGAAACCCTAAACTTTGAAATTCTTGAAGACAAATACCTCTAATCTAAATCAAGAGTCTTCTCAGATGATTTCAGTCATTTGAGATGTAATTAACTATAAGGGTTTACCTCTATAGGAAGCTTTAGAGCCCATGCAATATAAACCATGTCTAATCTTTAATATAAGATAAGAAAACTTGATGGTCAACATAAAAGGTTTCATATATGATACACCTAAAATATATAATTAAATTAATGTCTTAAGTTGTGCTCATTATATGTCTCAATTAACCCATGATTAGGTTAGGAGTTACTTGTCTTATTATGTTTAGGGTTTGGAAGGATGGTCAGCCTAGGGGTGAGTCCAATCAAGTAGGTGAGTTGGTAATGTTTAAGGGAATTTATTTTATTTCTTTTCTAATCCCTTTACATATTTTTAGATCAATCCAAATTCACTAACAAGCTCTTAGATCCTTAATGAGCAGATTTATAATTTAGCAAAAGTTTTATGTAAGGTGCTTAATCCTTATTGAAACATTAAATCGTAAATTAGTTAATTATTATCTTTCCATCTCATTCGCCTCGCATTAGAATCATCCAATGTATTCATCTTTCAAATTACAACAATTTGATTAATTACAATTTTACCCTTTGTAGAGAATAGTGTAAATTAGTTTCTACCTCTTATCACTTTATGTTTTAATCGTCTTAAGAAATCAATTATGATCAATATTACAATTTCACCCTTTAGTTTGACCTAAAATTGTAATTAGGGCTCAAAATTCTATAATTACCATTTTGCCCCTAAGGCTCTTTATTTCACAATTAACTCAATTTAACTCAAATGACTTTGAAACTTAGTTGATTCCTACACATGGGTTAATAAAGACACCTGAGAAGAATTTGTATTCTTATGATTATTTATATTTTTTATAATTATTTTAGTTTAAAAATAGGGATTTTCAAAGTTAATTCACTTATTTAATTAAACATACCCTCTATTCTTAAGAAAATTTTAGGAGGTTCACAGAGGTCAGAAAATCAGTTAGTCTAATTTTCATTATTTTTTTAATTATATTTTAATTATTATAATTTTTAGTTAATTTTAATGATTAAATGAATAGAAAATCAAGCTTATTTTGAATTTTTTTTTTTTAAAATTCTTCAGTCTTTCTCACTTCAGAGAACCTAGAGAAATGAATTTCATAATTACTTTATTTTTATTCTATTTTTTATAATTTCTAAAGCCAATAATATAGAAAAATACATTTAATTACATAAAAAATATTTTTATAACCCCAAAATTTAAAGAAAAAACTCAAAGTTGTTTTATTTAATTAAGAAATGTTTTATGATATTTTGACACATTTTAGGCATTTTTGTAATTTTTAGTATTTTTATTAATATATATTTAGGAAAAAAAGGCTAAAAATAATCTTTTTATTTTAACTTCAATTTTATTTTTCATAAGTAGTTCTCATCTAAAGGAAAACTCTAAACCACTTTTCATAATTTTTTTATTTAAATTTTATTTTTATAATTATTTTAAACAAAAATTACTTATTTACTTAGAAAATATATTTTTATATTAAAAATATTTTTTTATGGCTATGAATTTTTATAGGGACTTTTTAAGGTCATTTTCTTCAATTTGGGCAATTTTGATGATTTTTTAGTTATTTACTGTTTTTCTTTTTTTTCGGCATTTTTCTTGTTTTAAAATAGAAAAATATGCTTTAAAGTTTTGGAATTTGATTTTTATTTTTCCTAAGTTTCTCTAACTACGGTGAACCTACCCAAGCAATTTTTGTAATTTTTTTACCTATATTTTATTTTTTTTATATTTCTTTGAGCAAAATAAGAGTGTTTTACTTTGATAATAAGGGTTTCCAACGTTAGAAGTGTCCTCAGACTTAGGAAAAATCATAAAACTTCCCTAGACATGTGAGGAATGAACCCTCCAAATTTCATATTTTTGTGATTATTATTTATTTACTTATAACTTAAAGAACTTTTTGAGTATTTAATTAATTTAAAAATAAATAGGAAAATATTTTTTTTATTTTTTGTTCACATTGCTCTCCTCTATTCAGTGGGCCTAGAAATATTTTTCTTTAACTTTTAACATTTTTTCTACACCAAGTTATGAATTTTTTAAGTTTATATAATTATTCAAATAAAAAATATCCCTATTTATCTAGTTATCCGAGTCAGCGCTACCACATAATCATAAGCACTAAAAGTCCATGTGTTGCGCTCTGTTTCGCCGCTGCTATCTGAGTCACCTGCAACGCGGCTCTGCATTCGCACTTCATTCCCTCATTCAATGCCATCTGAGCAGTCTGTCTAATGCACGTGCAAATGGATGACATCCGTTCATTATACCTAATATACTCGACTCTAGAACCATCCAACTTATAAACCTAGTATCTCGTTCGATTCTCAACCAAATCACATGAGAATTGTTCCTACAACTTCATCAAGGTGAGATGAACCTATCTATAAAGTTACATGCATGTGAAATACACATTTGCTTCATAAAGTTCCAATCCAAGTACAAATTTGGGGATTTTGATCCATACCTTTGTTTAAGAGGTGTAGCCTCAATTAGATTGGTTCTTGAGCTTTGTCTTGAGTCCATAAACATCCTCCAAGTGTTTTTTAGCTCTGGTGTTGGGCCTAAGTAGGAGTTCGATCAAAGGGTGGATCAGGTTTGGTCTAGGTCTATGCTAGGGTGCTCAAAAGAGAGGGGTTTTGATTGAGGAAGTCTCCTTGAGCTCTTGTAAAGCTTTTAGAGAAATCAATTTGGAGTTTTGGTGGACTTGGTGGTATGGCCGTGAAATATCCTAATTTTTAAGCTTAAAATTAGGGCAATGTAGTGGGAATAAGGGCTGGAAAATGGTGGGGATGAACTTCTCAAGGTTGCTAGAGGGTCTAGGAAAATTTTGGCAGGGCTTCATCAAGGTCTTAGCACTCTTCTCAATTTGGTTATGAGAGGTGCCCAATTTATAGCCTTGGATATGTTGGCTAATAGAGCAAGCTAGGGTGGCTAGGGTGAAGCTTAGGTGGAGGGAAGAGAGGCTCAACAACCCAATTGGAATGATCCAAGTCAGAGTGTCCCAATTTTGGGTTTAAACCATTGAGGGGCTCTCAGCCATGGTGTTTCTGACGGCTAGGGAGGCCGGTCAGTAGGGGTGTTGTCACCTCCACATTGAGGGAGGTCAGAGAGACTATGAGGTCAAGTTAATTTGGTCCAAAGATGCTCCCTGGCGAAGATCAAAGGGGAAAATGAGGTTTGATCTAACTAGACTTAGGTTGGGTTTAACCCCTTGGTCAAGTGGCTAGCCCATACCAACGTGGCTAGACTACTTAGCTTGGCCCCAAGGAAGGTTTAAGTGAGCTTAAATGGCTGGTTTGAGCATGAGGTAAGGAGCTTAGATGTATCATGAGAAGAGGGTGACTTGTGTGAGGAAGAGAAGGGAAGAGCCCCCTCTTTTTCCATTTTTGTAAAGGTTGACTCACATGAAGCCCATAGATGGCTTCATGAGTCATGCCATGTCATGTATAATGCCATGAATGAGTTTCATGAAAAGGGAAATTTTGATTTTTATGAATTTTAGGGGGCAAATGCCATGATACCAAAATTGGGTAAAAATTCAAATGTATGCATGATATGATTCCATGAAGCGTGGTTTGTTTAAGAGGATGTGAGGGGAGAAAATTTGTCATGTGGGCTTGGATTTAGGCTTTTCACATTGATGAAATGGGCTTTTTGGATTTTGTCGTGAAGGAATTAATTTTGGGCTTTTGAGATGGGTTAAGGAAAATTAATGTTGGGCTTGGAATTGGTTTGAATTAGGCTTGAAAATGATAAAATTTAATTTGGATTTGAAATTAGAGGAGTTTGAAATGGATTTGCTGGAAATTAGGCGTGATTTGGGGATTAGGCATTTAGGGGCAATTTGGAAATTTTGGCCAATTTTGGTTAATTTAGGGAATCTTGGGTGCAATCGGGGACATTAGGTAGTTATGATTGGTTTTGGTGAAGTTTGGAATGATTTTGGTGATTTTGACAATTTTTGGGGTATTGGAGGCATTTTGGTAATTTTTAGAATTTTGAGGGTAATTTGGTAATTTTGTAGAAGATTGGGGTTGGAGGCCAAGGTAGGATATTTAGGTGGAATTGGAGGTCATTAGACATGTTAATCATGATGTTGCTCCTCTAATGCCATGAGACCAACAAGGAATCCATTTTGTATCCTCCATGTGTTGGTCCTAATCACCCTAGCCAAAGACTAAGGCCTTGGGAACCACCTACATGAGTTTCTAAAAAAGTGGGGAAAAAGGTTAAATGTGAATGATTTTAGGGTTTGTGATGTGTGGGTTTATGATAGGCTCAAGTGTGTGTGTGCAAGTACAAGCCACCCAAAGTCAAAGAGGCTGCCCCAAAGGTCTCAATGGACTTTATAGGAATTTTCCTTGAGCTTACCCATGTTGGCTCCAACCTTCAAAATGCTAGAGGTTAGAACTAACATATGAAACTCTAAAAAAGAATAAGAAAGTGTTTAGAATTTGCAAGGGAAGTACGTGATCCCAATTTTCTATATAGATAGATGTAAAATATGATGTATGCGATTAATTTCCTTAATATATATTCTTAATTTGCAACAAAGCCAAAAACTTGATCCAAAGCAAAAGCTACGTAAATCTTTCACTATGAAGCAAATAAGAATACAGTTATAATATTTCAATATGGGATACTACACAAATATATGTATCATTATCAAGTAATATAGAACTTTCTGTTTAAGTCCTGAATATAAATCCCACGGGGAGGACTAATTTTAGATAACAAAATTTACTTAGCAATATATTCTTACTTAAACTTAAGATGCTAAAATAGAATGAAAGTTTAATTCTTTTTGTATTTTTTTATAATTGAAAATAAAGTAAGCAACTAATTAACTTAAGTAAAATATTTGCAAGATGAAGACAATATTAATAAAATATATTTTTCTTTATCATGAATCAATGATAAATATAGAAGTTCTTTTGTGGAAGTATGTTAAATATGTTGTGCCAAATAAGAGCCATAATATTCTTTACCCTTGCTAAAGATGCTATAAAGAACATTAGTTAATCTATAGTTTTAATTGTTTTGAAGATCGGCTAGGCAGAGAAGATACTAGCTCTCACTCTAGAGTTTCCTCTTCTCCCTTCACCTGGGGGCTACCATCTCATATCAAAACCTAAAACTATAAATCAAATTAGGGGTTATAGTCTGTCACTCTAAAGTCCTCTAATTCTACACCCTTTAAATTTGTTTTTATATTTATTTACACTCAACCCAATGAACTACATTCTCATTCTTGAAATCAATATTTTATTCCAACCATTTGTTGACTGAAACAATACCATATCGAATCTTACATGTTCTTACAACAGGTATTAACATCTTAATTGGCCAAATCTAGAAGTAAATGAAGTGCAAGGTTTCCAATCATCACAACTTCTTCTAACATTGAAGTCTAATACTTCACACAACTTTCTTTTAAATATTTAATCACTCATCTTTTTAAGGAAAAAGATAAAAACAACTGCTCAGAGTTCATGAAGAAAACACAACTACACATGAGTTTAAAAGCAGAAGTCATGCACACAAACAAGAAATCTAAATTAAAACCAAGTGTGGACTCAAAGATAAACACTTCTCTCAAATTCTCTCCACCAAATGTCTAAAAGTTCCTTTAAATTCTCTTCCTTCTCTAACAATACAAATTAAAACTCAAAATAAAATAAAATAAAGTAAAGGTGGGTGGCGGCGGCGGCGACGATGGGCTGCGGCAGCAGTAGTGGGCTGTAAAGTTTGATGGATGGCTGGCCTCTGGCAGCTTTATCTTGATGATCCAAGTCTTTTCTTCTAAAAATATAAGGGGTGCTTTGGTGTCTCTTCAAAAAGGTGTCTTCATTCAATGAATCTTCTAGAAGTTTCCTCCTCATAAGCCAATTGAATGAATTTTTGTGTCCATGGGCTATTTCCCATGTTTTTTTCAAGGGTTGCTTAAAACACCTCTTCAAAAATCCGCTCCAATTAAATAAATCATCAAGTAACTACTTTTGGCACTTAAGCGCGGGGTACCGGTGCTTAGGCACGGGGCCTCTGGCCCTTAGACATCAGATTGGGCGGTTAGGTGCCCCATATCATTTTTGCACTTTTCTTCTTTTTTGCTCCAAATTTGACTCTTTTTCATTCTTTTTATCAATTTTCATCCATTTGATTGTACCTGCAAGAAAAACACACAAATAAATTTTATTAAAGCATAATATCTCAAAAATAGATATAAAATTGTGTATAAAAATATTATATATTTTAGGTGTATCAGAATCCCCCAAACTTAAGATGTACTTGTCCTCAAGTGACCTTTCAATCTTTAAAAACTAACATAAGTAGATAATTTATATGAGTTTATTTAGGAGTTACTAAAATTTTGATGTGGAATATATTAGTCCAATTTAGAAAAAAATATTAATAAATGAAACCAACTTAAAGTTTAGAAATTTTTAATTTTAAGAAATATGAAAATATGAGTTCCTATCTAATTTAAAAATATTGTAGATTTTTGAAATATAGAGTATAGGCATTTTATCATCTCCACTTAAAAATTTTTATTAAGCACAATTTTATTCACTATATCATATCCTTAAGTTTAAGAGTTTCTCAAGATTTATACGTTAAAAAGATCAGATGTGGATCCAATTTTTGATTAAGCAATAATCCTCAAGCTTCTCCTCCCTTTTTTAACTTTTCTTTTCTTTCCTTTGTCTTTTTATTTTTTTTCTTTTTCTTTTGTTTTTCTTTTTCTTTTTCTCTTTCTTTTTTTTTCCTTTTCAGATAATGATTACTATATCTGGATAGGTCTTTAATGGTTTTGAATTTCACTCTTCCTTTCCTAATGCAAAGAGTTGAAATTTTTCTTTCACTTAAAAACATAATAATAGTTTTGAAAATTAATTTCAATAAAAAAATTTAAGTTTTGAAAATAAAGAAGTCTAAATTTCTAAAATTTTCAAAAATGCATTAGTAAAGATGATTACAACAACTGTATAAGCAAGATGAGACACTTAAATATAAGCTTTGAGTCTGTAAAGGGTTTTCATGTGGTGATGCTTCATTTCTTCAACTTTTATGGACATGTAATCAAATACAAGTATGAAAATGGTTGGTGACAATGGGTCGCTTGTTTAATTCCTTTTTAAAGTTTGAAGTACCCATGTTGTTGTCCATTAATTAACACATAACAGTAACTATTATTCAACCATCTATAAATTAAATTGCAAAAATCAATGTTGAAACCCTATGCTGCAAAAATAATAATGATGAAGTTCTAATTAATAGTATCATTAGCCTTTTTCAAATAAATCTTGATAATTAAGTTTGTCCCCCTACGCTTTATATCCATATCAGCGACTAATTCTTAAGCCATAAGTTTATTGTTAACAAGGTTCCTGCCCTTGTTAAAAGCTGCTTATTATGGAAATATCAGCTTAGGTAAGTGATACGCCTAAAATATAGTATTTTTAGACACATTTGTATACCTATTTTTGAGATATTTCGCTTTAGTGGAAGGTATTTTTCTATTTTTCTTTCAGGTACAGGTAAAAAGGTGAAAAATGCTTTAAAAAGTGAAAAAGGATCAAATTTGGAGCAAATAGATGAAAAATATTTGAAAGTGTTTTGGCGCCTAAGCGCCAGATCCGGTGCTTAAGCACCGGGTAAACAGAGAAGTCTGCGCTTAAGCGCTAGAGGCCCTGTGCTTAAGCACCAGTGACAGTTATTGGATGAGTAAATTCGGTTTTTGCAAATTTTTAAGAGGTTTTTGAGGCACTTATTGGCTTAATAGGTGGTTACAACCACCATGAATGAAAATTAGTACGAAAGGATGCATCTCTTGGGGAAATATATCGAATCAAAACACATTTTGAAGAGATACCAATGCACCTTTTAGAGAATTATAAAAGAAAGAAGATTGAGACTTTGAAAGAGGTCTTGAAAGTACTGGAAAAGTTTTGAAAGTTCAAAAATTGGGGAGTTAGTTGGAGAGATTATCAAACACCACATATTTATCCTTTTTTATTTTTAGTTTTATATTGAGAGTGTTGTAAAAGAGAAGAGATTCAAAGGAACTTCCAAAGTTTGGTGGAGGACTTGAGATAAGTTTTTATCTTTTATTTTAGACTACTTTTGGTTTTAATTGAGACTTGTTGTTGGTTTGACAATGATTTTTACTTTTAAACTAAAGTGTGGTTTATTTTCTCCATGGATTCTGAGTAGTTTTCTTTATCTTTCTTCTTAAAATGATAAGTAATTATGTGTTGGATGGAAGTTGTGGAGAGTATTGATTTTTAATGTTGGAAGAAGTTGTGATGATTTAAATCCATGTGCTTTATTTACTCCTTGATTTGGCCAATCCAGATGTTCAAATTTTTTTTGAGAACATGTAAGAATCAAGATGGTATTTTCTCAGTCAATAATTGTAAAGAATCACATGAGGTTGTATGAATGAGAATGTAGTTCATAAGATTGAGTGCAAATAAATAGGAAAATATTCATTGAAGGGTGTAGAGTTAGAGGACTTTAAAGTGACATGTTAAAGTGCATATTGTGTATGGAGGGAATCAAGGGAACTATAGAGTGAGAGCTAGTATCTTCCCTGCCTAGCCGGTCTTCAGAACTATTCAAACTTTAAATTAACCAATGTTCTTTATAGCATTTCTAGTAAGGGTAAAGAATATTATTGCTCCTATTTGGCACAACACAATATGCATACTTCCACAACAAAATTCTTATACTTATTACTGATTCATAATAAGAAGGAAGATATTTTCATATTTAGTTTTTTTCTTCTACAAAAACTCAAGTTGCCTTTTTAAGTTTGTACTGTTTTTGTCAAAATATTAAAATTATCAAAAATATTTAAACTTTCTTTACTGCAAAAAATGCATATAGTTTAAATAATTATCTTTTTAAAAATAAAATTTTTTTCCAAAAAGTCCATATTGTATATCTTCCCTATGGGTTCGATATTCAGGTCTTAATCAAAAAGTTTTATATTACTTGATAATGATACGTATACTTGCGTATTATCCTAATATAAATTAAAAGTTAAATTCTTATTTTTCTTCAGGATCAAGTTTTTGGTTTTGTTGTGAAATAAAGGAATATAAGTGAAAAATATAATCAGAATTATTTTATACTATTGCATATAAGCAGTTATCGAGGATCAGTAAGTGAGGTTGAATTTTGGCGACCATGGTCTTGTTGATAACCTTGGATAAAATAGTGGTAAGGTTGATTAGTTTGAAGTGATTTGGACACTCCTTGTCATTTTTTTTTGAATTAAGGTGATGGTAGAGGTTGTGAAATATTTCAATGGCTCCTACCATATAATTACCATATAAAGTAACTCTAGATAGCTTTGAATGCATCTTTTTTTATGATATTTTGACAATGTTTCTAAGATACTGCAGTGAATTAATTTGGGCCAACAGACTTATAACTATTAATGTTGCTAACGTCCTCCCAAATTTTAAATTTAGAGGGAATGTTCACAAGATTCAAACTAAGTTGATTTCTATAGTCATCAAACAAATTACTATCCAGATTATCAAATTATACAAGTTTGTATGTAAATAGGTTTTGAAAATGGTCCAACCCATCTCTAACAATGTTCTCCTAATAAACTAACCAATTACCTTCCTCATCGGTAAGAATTGCATTCTTTTGTCTTCTACTCTTAATGCATGTCTGATAATACTTTGGATTTTTGTCTCTGTTAACAAAGTAAGTTAAAATAAATTTTATTTTAGCATATCTTCTTCCAGTTTAATTACATCTGGTAGATCAAATTGGGCAACAAATAGTTCCAATTCAAAAAGATCCTCACCAACTTTACCTTCCAATACACATACTTTCTCTTCACCACATCTGAACTTCTGGGATATATCTCCAAACACCTCCCAGTTCTAAATTCTTAATTTCTTAGTTACATTTTGTGTAATGCCCAAAATATATACAAAGCATTGACACAATCCTCCTTTATGTTATTAAAGAAGTTAGCATGATTAGACAAGGCGTTGAGTTATCTATATGGAGATACTTTTGAGCTTATGTAAGGAAGCATAGGGGTGTGGTCAAAAGCAACTTTGCATAAATGTTGAACTTCAGAATGTCGAAACATGTTGAACCACATTTAATTAGCCAAACTTTGTCCAGTCTTTCAAAAACTTTTCACTTACTCCATGTAAGTAGAGAGCCTGAAAATCCTAAATAAATAATCCACCCTCTTCAATTACCTCCTTGAAATTATTAATCATTGGTTGGTTTGCCTTCTCATCTTCCTTTTTCTCACCTTGACATGTGATTTTATATAAATCTCTCCCAATGAACCAAACTGCATCTAAATTGTTGCAAATATTATGAATAAATCTCCTAAGTTCCTTTCTTGAAGCTCGAACAGTCATCATACACAAAAGAAGAAAAGAACTTATAAGCAACAAATTATTACTTCACACAAATAAATCGACATTCATTAACAAGAATATACACATTGAGTTCCTTTCTACAAAAAAAGCTAAATTTGTTATTGTAGTTCAAAAAATGGTTAAAACTCCACAAATTCCTCACATTTTTCAACATAATTTTGTGCACCACGAGAGGTTCCAAAATTGAAAAACATAAAATTTTATGGAACCTTATAAAATTTGTAACTCAATTAAAGGAATTAGGATTTGTAATTCTTCCATTCCAAATGAAGTGTTTAATCATTGTGCAAAAACGTAATTCTTCTATTTAGCCTAAGAAAAGATTTTCCTAGCAATAAATCAATATTTCTAATGCTTAATTCCCCTTTACCCATAATGATATCATTAGGATTGAGATTCCTCAGCTCTTGAGCCTCTCTGGTCTTCTTTCTCTTTGATTTTTGAGTAATCTTCTCCTCTTTCAATTCCTACCTGGCAACATTCAAAATTTCAGCCTCCATTACATCCTTTTCAGTTAGTGTAATGTTTCAAGAAGTTTCTTTCCTCTCTAAATCATCATTTTTAGTAATGATAGGATATTGAAATTCCTCAACAACAATGATTTATTGAGTGTTTATCTGATTGTCTTGTGTAAGAGCTCCTCTCAATTATCTACCATAGAAGCCATAACTTTAGCTATTAGCCTTTGTTCTCCAACCTGATTCCCCCCCAAATTGCTTTGCTTTTCCTTAACATATTCAATTAACCAATTTTAAGGATCCTTTTCTAGCTGATGGGTTGTTCATGCATGTGAGAAATTTGTTACAAATTAGTTAATTGGGTTCCTCCAGGTTATTATCACAATGGTCACCAATATTCTCTCAGGTTGATTTTTGTATGCCTTTTTCTCCACCCCTTGAAGTTTGTCCTCTTCTCAGCTCAAAATGTGATATATAATAGCATTCCAATGGATGTACAGATATCCCACATCTACTACAATAGTATGGTTTTTGCTCAACTACCACTTGTTCTCAGTATCCATTAAATAAAGAGCCTATCCATACCTCCTAAGCTACTGGTAAAGTGATCTCTTTCTCCACTAACACATTTTCTATTGAAGACATTTTAGGTTGAAAGTAGGGAGATATAGTTTCATGGTTCTCCCAAAGATGGCACCAAATGAGAACAAAATTTGTTTGTTAAATAGATGAAGTTTGAGCTCAGAAAACTTGAACCTGATTAGAATAATTGAAGGTTCATAATTTGGATCAAAATTAGGTGATTTTTTAAGCACTTTCATACACACATTGTCAATATACAACAACTTTTAAGAGAAAATTTATTTGTCTCCCATATATTAAACTTACATTCTGCTCTATCAACAATCTCATATCATAAAAAAAACTTCCTTATGATATCCATCTTATGATGCACCTAGGTGCATTTGCCAACTAGTGTGAATTTCAGTGGTTCAATAAGCTTAATCTTATTAGTCTCAGATAAAATTAAATTTGTCTTACCATTTTTCTCCCAACCTTATGAAGAAACCCATAGTAGCAACCACCTTTCAAATTTTCATGATAATCTTGAGGATATATCAAAGAAGTGTTGTCAAATGCCTGTGTGGAAGTGCTTTTGTCCACAATATCAGCAAAGGAAGGCTTGCCCATGGTTGATAAGCTTCTACACCAATGGAAAAATAAACTCGTCCGGCCAAACCATATCAAAGCAAAGCCAGAAATTTTTGTTTTACTCACATAACATATCCTTCTATTATAAATATACTTTATTTTATTACATATTTATAAAGATATAAGATTGGACATGTTATGTAGAGTCAAGCTGATAATAGTTATTCTCAAAGAGTGTTTAAGAAATCTTACTGCATTGGTTGTTATTCGTATGTATGTTATTATGACACCCTATTTTGATTACCTTTTGTATATATCTTATTTAATTACTTTTTACTATCATATATATATCATTTGGATTTCATATTCTCTATGGTAGAATTGTAAGATATATTTTTATTATTAGTTTAAATAAATTGTTAACTGACTAACAATGCTAATGCATTCATAACATAACCAAGTTTTCACATAAAATTTTTTTTTTCATTTAAAGATAGATAATCAAAATATCATATTATTTTTCTTAGGATAGTGCTTCTTATATAATTATGAATTTCCAATATAACTATAGGAGTATGATGTGCTAGGCAAGGTTTTGAAAACTAGATAAGACATCAAAAAGAAAGAAAATGTTGAATATTCTAAGATGAAATTGGGGTAGAAAAAAATGATATAATAAATATTGAATTTGTTTGATATTAATTAAAGCATATGATAAGGATGCATTTGATTATAGATTGATTAACTATTAATATGTTTAAAAGTGCATAGGTATTATAAATATAGATATATGTATACTAAATTTATTTTAAAATGAGAAGGTTTATAATATAAATGCATAAATATTAATAATTTTATAACATATTTATAAATTTATGTATTACAATTCAAATAACCCAACCTAGTTTCTAACTTATGCAATTATTCACATTGCTAATTTAGTCTCACATCAAAAGGTGGTGTTAATATTATGAAGTTTAGATAGAAAATACAAAGATTCATGATTAAAGCTTCTAGCTAGCTCCCTCAATTAGTGGCCAATGCTGGTTACTCAATGTTCTTGTTGATCAAAAAATTTTATTATGCATAGGTTTTTTTTAAATACTTCTAAAATTTAAAATTAAAATTTTTAATTTTAAGCTCCATGAATTGTTAAAGCTTCTTTAAATGTTCAAACTATTTATTCCCTTAAAACTTAATGATAATAAAATAAACTAAGATTGAGCCAAGCTAAAACTATGCTTATTTGGTAAGAAGCTCAAACTTCTATAGTCACTAGCTCAACTCAACTTGATTTCGTTATAACCATTAAATTATTGATTAATGGTAATTAAAATCCAAGTGGTTTATAAAACCTAGATCAATTCAATAGTTAAATGACCAAACCTCTGGTTCTCAAAAGTTCCCACCAATTTAATTTTATGTCAATTTTTTTTGTCTCAATGTACCCACCATATGACAAATCCACCGCCAGATCAATTGATCTAGCTAGTTTGATTGAATTTAAATTTGATTGAATTTAAATGGCTCCGATACTAGGTAGTAGAAGTCTGTGCCCATATAGAATTGTAGTCTTGTTACATAGCTATAGTTATGTATTATTTAGCTATTTTATGCTATTTTTATATAATATTTCTTATATTATTATACATCTTTCTTAATACATCATAAAAAATTCTTTTACGTATTAATTAAATATCATATGAATAATTTTTAATAATGTGATTTTTGGTATCTAAATATATATGATAATATATGTTTGGTTGATTATAATAATAACTAATTGATTTCTAGCTTGATAATTTGAGATTATGGATCCTTAAATACCTAGTCATGGTTTATTCTATCATTTTCTAGACTTCTTAAGATTAAACATCCCCACTATCGTGTCTCTTTACATCATTCACATTAATCATCCTAAACTAAATATATCTCTTCAAAACCAATTACCCTCATGCAAGAAATTATCCTAATTAAGATAATTTAAGACGTTGTCGTAGAAGCTGTAAAAGTTGATTTCATGTCTTTGAACTCTTTGTAGCTTTCTTGGGTATCTGTTAAACTCTTCATTAACATATCTTTTAGAGTGGAGATATGTTCCTAAGTTTTCTACAAATCCTCTTCCAAGTCCATGATGTGATTCCGCAACTCAAAAAATTTAGATTCTAAATGCTCCATGCATACTTTTGCCATCACAATTTCCTCCTGAACTACTACGAGCTATTCTTGGTCTTCCTTAACTCCTCACAAGCATACACCAACCATATCTTGAGCAACTTCTATGACCGAGAGAATTAACATCTTTAAAAACTTGAGATGTGATTGCAAGTTTTATCATTAACTATTTGCTATCAATATTGGTCGTCAACTCACCCTCCATTGGTAATCTCACAGAGAAAGTGAGCTTTGCCTCACTAACTTTTTCTTCATTAATATCAAGATTCATTGTGTCCCATTAACCTACAAACACTAAACATTAACAAAATCATATAGCCAAACATTATCAAATAATTCATATTACCTTTAGGGGTGAGTTTGCCAATATATGGCATGCTTCCAATTGTCGAGCCCATAATGCTTTCCACGATCTCACCTACCTCTTTGATGGAGGGATCCTTGGGATTATTATTGGCTCAAGCCACACTGATCAATGCCCATTTCTACATAAAAGCATCGAGAAAGATAATGACATCAGTTCAATCAAAACAAACACATTAGAAAACATAAAAAATTGATATTTAGTTACTAGAACTAAACCCCGTGAGAGCTACCAAGTTGGATCATTTACAATCATTCAAAGGATTAGAAACTTAATCCCCTAAAATAACCTTTAGATCAATATATATTGTTTCTAAAGAACAAGATAAAAAGTAGGCGATGTTGGCATTTCTTTGGTGCTACTTCATTCAGATTGATCCACAAAAATAGAACTGGAGTCGATATACTTCCTATGGGATGGCTTAATAGTCCCTACAACTCAACGTGCTTCAAACTTTCAATCTCTCCATTCTTCCCATTTGAGTCTTACTCATTTTGGAACGCCCTTCTTTTTTTCTCTTCTAATGAACAATCATTTTCAACTTTTCCTCAAGAATGTCCATTTTCTTTTTTGAGATTTTCTCCATCATAGAAAAATCAAAATATTTATGAACTCTATGGTAAAAGTAAGGAATGAAGAGGTGAAGCTTTTTTGGCTTCAACAATGCTCACACGATTATTATATACCACATGGAGAGTTAATGCATAAATTTATTTTTATCAAACCACCAAAATTAAATCTACCTTTAATGACACACTAATTTTCCTTTTATGACAGAGTAATGATACATTAAAAAACATTAGAGGGATCCACGTTTCTCACATTTCCTACAACATGAAAATTATCCTCTGACAAAGTAAAAGATTAGAACCACCATAAATTCCATAATAAGTAAGTCAAGATCTCTTTTCTTTGCACTGTACTTCCTCAAGTTCTTGGAGCATAGGCCTCTTGGTTACTATAATAAGTCACATTCTTCATTTCTCATTCAACAACATGCATCATAGTCAGATGTAGCTCAAAAAATAAAAAAAATTCTTCTGCACTCAATATTGGTCAACAACAACAACAACAAAGCCTTAATCCCACTACGTGGGGTCGCTACATGAATCCTTTTTCTCCATTGCATCTTATTTAGTGCATATTTTCATTTAGTTCTAATATACACCCAATATGGGTCATAACAAATAAATAAGTAGCTTGCTTCACATTAAAAGTAATGGCTCCTAAATATGAAACAATTCACAAATGCTCAAGAGCTCTCTCCGACTACTCCTTATAAGTGTAGCTACAATACTTCCAGAGGAAGGAAAGTTTGAGCTTATTGTCAAACTCTTATGCTTATTCTCCAAGGCATGATCGATAAAGCTTAGTGGTTGTGGAAACCACTTTTCTGATTGAATATGATTTAAGCTCTTATCGAACCCTAATTGGGCAAAGCACTTAGCGTGATCCTGTCACTTCACTAGAAACACATAAATGTGTCCATTTTTCTTCTCATTCTTGTTATATTCCATCGAAGAGCTAAGAGATTCAAAGAACTAAATATACATATAAAGTAGATTTCTTAAGCTAACAAAGAAGCCCAAACACTGATGGGTCTTCTAGGACTACTGGATCCAACACAACATCATGCACCTAAGGATTAACTACAAGTCAATTGTATTTGCCAACCACATCCATCAAAGTTACATCTAAAGGACTTGTCTGTCAAAAGAACTTGGTGCTTCTCTTACCAAGCTCGTTGGTATTCTTGTTAGCAACTCCGCCTAAGCTCACCAATACTCATTGAGTTCCTTCACGGAGCTCGCTCGCACCTATCAAGCTACATAGAAAAGTTTGCTAAAATATCCTCAAGGTTGCTTGCAGGGTAGAAAGAAGCAAACTCCAACCTACACTGTCCATACCCACTTATGAGTTGCTTGATACACATGACAATATCTCATCAACAACTAATCTTACTGTGGCTCCTATAATATGTCCTACAATTTGTTCTATATATACATATATATAGTGCAGCACTATAAGGGAAAGAACGTTGAGAGTTATATAAAGGGAGAAGAGAAAAGAGAACGGGTTTCATCGGAGGGTAACACATGTGACCTAAAATCCTCTACTCATTTTCACCCCCCGCACTCACCTTACAAGATTTCTTATATGGATTCACAAACTATATAAGACCTTACGTCAACAATAATGATCTTCTAATCTTATTTTAAGAAAAAAATCTCACATGAAAGATCGAATAAATTCATAATGACTACCAGTGAAAATGTAATGAACTGTGTAGAAGAGCTAAGTCTATGATTTTCTATATTACAAGTGGATATAATTGGTCAAAAATGCAAGAGTTTTAAAATTATTTTTTGTCGAAAATTAGCTTTAGCACATATTGATAAGTGTATTATTATTATGAGAGATTTATCGTCAAATTTCTCGTATAGAAGTAATCGAATTTATATTTTATAATATCTTTTTACAAAAATTAAATCAAAACAATTTAACCAAATTAAATTAATATGAATTTTATCCAAAACTATTGATTAAAATTTATGTGATATTTAACTTGAAGACAACTTCAATAATTACAAAATCTCAAAACCTTAGTGCCCAAATTTATTTATTTATTTTTTTCTTGAATCCCATGAGTTTCTGCGCGAAGATCGCCTCTTTCTTCAAGAAATCCCGCGCTTTTTCTGCTGTCGGTGCTGTTGCTGCTGCTGCTACAGCAGCCTCCGTTTCCCCCGCATCGGCCGCCCATCTTCCTGCAAATTCTTCATCCTCCGCCATGGGTGACGCTCCCAAGACCTTCCGCACCCGTGTCTGCATCATCGGCAGCGGCCCAGCGGCTCACACCGCCGCTATTTACGCCGCTCGCGCCGAGCTCAAGCCCGTCCTCTTCGAGGGATGGATGGCCAACGACATCGCCGCCGGCGGCCAGCTTACGACGACCACCGACGTGGAGAACTTCCCCGGTTTCCCTGAGGGCATTCTAGGGTTTGAGCTCATGGACCGATGTCGCGCGCAGTCCGTCCGATTTGGCGCCGAGGTGCTCTCTGAGACGGTAACTTCCGTTGATTTCTCCTCCCGTCCCTTCCGCGTTGTTTCTTCCTCCACAGTCGTGGAGGCAGACGCCGTCATTGTAGCCACAGGAGCCGTTGCTCGTCGTCTTTACTTCCCTGGCGCCGACGAGTTATGGAACAGGGGAATCTCAGCCTGTGCAGTCTGTGACGGCGCGGCCCCGATTTTCCGCAACCGTCCCATTGCGGTGGTAGGTGGCGGCGACTCAGCCATGGAAGAGGCAAATTTCCTAACCAAGTACGGATCTAGGGTTTACATTTTACATCGCAGGGATACTTTCAGGGCATCCAAGATCATGCAAGCAAGAGCATTGAGAAATCCTAAGATAGAGGTGGTATGGAACTCGGAGGTAGTGGAGGCTTATGGTGCCAAGGACGGAGGACCGCTTAGTGGAGTGAAACTTAAGAATATTGCCACTGGAGATATTAGCGAGTTGGCGGTGTCTGGGTTGTTCTTTGCAATCGGACATGAGCCGGCGACGAAATTCCTTGTAAAACAGCTGGAGCTCGATTCAGATGGCTATATTGTGACAAAACCAGGAACTACCCAGACAAGTGTTAAAGGAGTTTTTGCTGCTGGCGATGTGCAGGACAAGAAGTATAGGCAGGCGATCACTGCAGCTGGGTCTGGTTAGTCATGAAAAGTTTTGATCTTTTGATCCTTCCTTTTACATTTATGCTAATATGTTATCACACCTGCGAAGTAGATGTGCCATATGATTTCTCTAGGGGTGTTTGGCTGCACGAAATATTTAGCGTTGTTAGAATTTAGTAAATTCAGATTTATTAAATCCACCTATTGCTGCATTTATTAAATATGGATTTATCATGAATTAAAGCTAAAATTCAGACCTCAAATCCCAATTTTTATAAATCCATGGAACTTGCACTTTTTTATGTTTGTTTTGATTTAATAAATCCCAATGATAAATCTTGACCCCCTTTAATTGAAAAAATGTTTAAAGTTGTTATTTGGTATAATAAAGTGGCAGAAGAGTCAATTCATTATAGCTCATTTACAAATTATTGGAAATTTTTACTATAAAATTAATGGTTTATAGAGTTATTCTTAGAGGCAGTACCGTGAGTCAATGTTTCATTTACAGGTTTATGGGTGGTAGATTTGTGCTGTTTTTGTTCATTATGATCTTGCATAGTAACACTAGATATTTTTTACTAGTCTTTGGAACTTGGGAATAGTTATACAAGCTTTGTGGTTTAAGAGCTTGATATTTATCACTTAGATGTTTCTTTTTATTGTTTTTAGCAGAATTTTTAACATAAAGGGCAATGAGTTTTTTATGCTTTGGAATGCATGTCGCAAAGAATCCTCACATTTAGCTTATAACTAATAAAAGCTTTTATCTTAAAGTACATAAAGCAATACCAAATGTTAAAATATTCTACAAAATTTATTGCGCAATTAAATTATGAATCCACAATTAAACTTATTTGCTTTTGTTGCATAGTGATAGGAGGATTAGATCTTGTAGGTAATAGATTATATCTCATAGGATTACAGTTTGAGTTTCAGATTGTGAGAATATCAAATCGATTGCGTTTGTTGCACTTTAAATAATCCAATTTGTCCATGAAAAATTTCATTAGTGGTGATTCTCAAATAACATTATTGAGATTGAAGATGTCTGCAGCAGTTCATAGGCACAATTATTTCATCTATTAAGCCCCATTGAAGGATATCATGGCTATTAAGCATAGACTGTTGGGTCAAATTTTAGATTATAGTAAGGCAATGATGAGTTTGAATATTTTAACTTTTTTTTTTTAAAAGAAAGCTTGTTTTTGAATTCATAATTTTGGATGGTATGATAATTATTTTATAACTCGGAACTTTAATCTAAAATTCAATTCTCGCTCTTAACTCATAAGCCATAGTCCTTTAAATCCTCCAATCTTTACTACAGACAAGCCGATGTTAGAACCGTTGAAGTCATTGCCTCCAATTGATCCACTTGTGTTGTTATGCTTTTTCATTGTTGTCTTTGTGTTGCTACTATTTATTGAAGCTCATTGCCTTTCATTGCTTATCATTTGCTGTTGCAAATGATCTGCTAATACTAGCATATATCATTGTTTACAATCATTGCTTGCATGTTGTTGTTGACTATTTACATGGAATCAAGTACTATCCTAATGCTACTTGAGAAAAACAATCAATATACTTGATGTTTTCAATCAAAAGAAAAAGAGGAAATTTATTTATACATTGAAAGAAGGAACAAAAAGTAAACATATTGAGTTGGCATTGAAGCATCAATCTCTTGCCAATGATTCAAGCAAAGAAGAGATATAATGATAAGAGAGATCAACTTTATGTTTTGGTGATACGTCTGACATAAAAAAAAGGGGGCATGAAAAGATACCAAAGAAAGCCAATAAATGATTGAATGCATTTTCTAGTTGATCAGATGGCTAGATTAGTGGAGAAAATTGTTACCATGATGGAGTGGATGATGATATAAACAATTGTACTTGCAACTAGTGAACCATGTTGTATTTTCCCTCCTTACATGCCAAATACTAATTTGGTTGGAGAGAATGGAGATGAGGTTATCGCTACTGCTTATAACAAAATGGCCTGACCATTTAAAATATAAACCAAGTGAAATATCTTGTACATTATGGGATAGTTTATACTAAGAAGTTTGATGCTTGGATCAACCAAGGCTTCATCTTGTATGAATATATAACCCATGACTAGATTATCTTTGCCCAACTAAGGTTAAACCATTATGCCTTAGCGTGGTGGAATGCTCATTTGAAGAAGATGAATAACCATCAAGAGGTGACTTGGGGAATATTAAAGCAGTTGATACACTGAGAATTTTATAAAAGGGGGTATGTCGAAGATTAATGAAAATGGCACATGGTTTGAGGCAACTACTTGCGGGTTGTGTAGTTCATATTTGATTGTAAGTAGGGCTTCTATGTAATAGGACAATGCAAAGGGGGTTTGGCCAGTTGTAAAGGATGTTGTTGTTGTCAAAGCTCATAAAACAATGACAATACTTTAGTTCACTTGCCTTTTGCTACTATATTCCTTTTTTAAGAGGTGCAAAATTAGCTTGATCATAGCTTCTATGTGCCCTTATAGAACTTGAAATGAGGTTAATTTAAGGTGAATTTCTTTAGTTTGATACAGTTCTTTGATTTTTTTTTCTAAGAATTTCTGCTTATTGTCTATGACCATTGCCACCGGCAGATTATTTTGGCAAATGATGCTAGTCAATATGAAGGGTTATTTTTGCCAAAACCTTCATTTCGTCCAAAATGGAGAAGCAACCATCATTACGTGGATAAACTTTTCTGGCTGCTGGCTAGAGAAAATACAACAATCAAGTCCATGTGGCAAGTTATGAATGGCCATAAGCTAAACATTAATTATAGCTTGTGAGAGGGTCGTAGTGGCACCATGGTGAATTTATGTCATTTTAGTCATCTTTTGGAGAACGTCGTTGTGCCTTTTTTTTTTTTTTTTTGAGAGGGAACCAAAAGTATCATTGTCTTACAATTGTGTGCTAAAGTTCTCTTTCCTTAGTGACCTTGGCAATACCTAAATGAGTTTTGTTCAGAATTCTTCCCGCTTTATTCTTCCTCCCAACCTCAAGTTCATTGAAGTGAAAAAACCCCTAAATAATTCGTCTCTTATTAGTAAGGATAGCTTTGATCTTGAAGATTCTCTGATTGGCCACAAAGGGTAGGATTTTTCCTATCATCATATACGCTAGAAATGGATCCATCCAATTTGCTTGTCTCTTCTTGAATTTCCGTAACTATCTCATTGTTGACGTTGGGATGAGATTACTCCAATGCTGATTGCTCATCAGGATTTACAATTTGGAAAGAAAATTTTTGGGTTGATTTTGTTTTCTTGGGATTTGCTCATTCTTGAAGTAATCAAATCAATTGATCATTGTCTTCGCTTTAAAATGATATTTTTTGTAGCTTTACTTCGAAATTTCCCCTTACACTCGGTTCACCATAAGTTGGAAATTTAAAAACTTGGTCGGGTGCTTCTATCATTTCCAAGACCTCACAAAATAGTTATGTCTCACTTAAGCATCTCTTGAGCATCTTGAGGATGAAGGCGAGACCATATAATTACTCCTCAATTTTGATGTAGCAATTGGGGAGTTCAAATAACTCTATCAATATCCTTGGTTGTTGTTGGTTGTGTGTGTCTGAAATGTCCTTTCTATGAACTTGTTTGATGGTTGCATGAGTGACTACAAGTTTTGAATCTTTAACTACTAGCATCTTTTATTGAAGCATGATAGAAGCTATTATGATTTTATTTATTTCTTGTTATTTCCTATTTATGAATTTTCTTTTATTTACAACTAGCTATAAGAGTTTCTATTTTTAGTTTATTTGATTTGATTTTTGTAGTTTTGGAGATATGGGTGTTATTTGTTTCTTAAGTTTAGGATACTTTCCTAAGCTTAAGAGATATGCGTGTTATTTCTTTCCTAAGTTTAGGATTCTTTTCTAAGTTTAGGAGACATGGGTGTTATTTCTTTCTTAGGTTTAGGATTCTAGTAAGCTATATTTAAGCCAACATTTTGTATCAATAAAGGTATTCGACTCAGTTCTCCAAACCAACATGGTATCAAAGCTAAAGATCTGACCATAACCGTCGGACCTCCACTTGCCTGCCCGAATCCCCTTCATACAGTCGGAAAATCTCTTGATAGGCCTCTTTTCTCCTTGCAACTTCCCTCCCGTCTTCGTCCTCCAGCAGAAATTTCCTCCTTATTTTTCTCCAAGGCTAGTTGTCCTCCCTGTAGCCGAGATTCCCTGCTGTAGTCCCTCCCCCAGCTGCAACTCCTTCCTACAATCGAAAGATCTTCCTTGTAGGTTGCCTGATGCATGGATCGACTTCTTTTGTACCTCATCGACCAATCCCCTCATTTGCTTTGTTGGAGCCATGGTTGATTCCTCCATCTTCGAGCTTCCGTCCAACGCTATTCTTGATTCCACCAGAGGTTTGAAACCTTTCTCGATCCCTTCGCAGACTGGAGGATCTAAATTCCACATGAACTTCTTGATTACCACTCATAAACTCAACTGTTCCAATTTCCTTCGGTGGTCTCACGCTGTTTTGTTGTTCGTCAAAGGTCGGGGTAAAATCAACCACCTCATAAGTACGATTCAAGAACCTTCAAAGATTGACCCAACATTTATTGCGTGGGATGTAGAGAACTCAATGGTAATGTCATGGCCAATTAATTCCATGGAGACTTCTAATGGTTGTTCTTGCCTATTTCTTCCATATGCAAGTGCCATCTGGACAACCACCCTTTGTGATAACGACTCAAAATTTTGTAATTATGGGCAACTCTATAAAGTTTCTAATAAGGCCCACTAGGCTAAATAGGGGTTAAAAACGGTGACCCGATACTGTAACGACTTGGTTGTTTTTTATTGGAATGTAGCCTCTACTTTGACTACACTTGGGACTCTCCAACAAACCTTTCACTCTTTCATAAAATTTTGGAAAAGGATCTCATATTTCAATTTTTAGTTGGCCTGAACACGATTCTTGATAAAGTCCACTGTCGTATACTTGGTTGTGACCCTCTTCCTTTAACCTGGGAAGCATTCACCAAGATTCACTTCTAAGAAAGCAAGAGAATTGTCATGCTCGATAACTCAACCACTTCAACTGAGCTGTCAGCCTTGGTCTCCAAGATTACTCCATACTCTGCAACGTTGACTTGAGCCAATCACTCCAGATGTGGTTTTTGTCATAAACCCTACCATACCCATGACAAGTGTTGGAAGCTCCATAGGAAACTCACAAATAAGACTTCGGCCAAATATTCTGCTATTAAAGGTCTCAGTACAATCTCATAATCCTCAGCAACTTAGCTGACCCCTACTCAGACCATTCCTGACTCGCCGGATTCTATTAAGATTCAGGTGGAGCATTTGATTAAGCTATTTGGTTTTAGCTAGTTCTCCTTCAGCATGTCAACCTTTTATCCCCGTCAAGATAACTCTTTATGGCTCTCGTTGGTTATGCTTCTTCGGGTTTGTGGATTATCGATTCAGGTGCCATGAACCACATAATCAAGTGTTCTCATTTTTTCTCGATGTGTTCTCCTTACCCCGGGCATGATACAATTAAAATTGCTGACGACTTCTTTAATTCTATTGCGGGTAAACGGTTTGTTTTACTAGCAGCCTAGTTGAATTTTGAATCCGTGTTATACATTCTTTTGCTTAAGTTTAACATCTTGTCGATCAGTAAGTTAACATGTGATCTTGATTGCATAGCTCAGATTTACCTGATTTTTGTGTCTTTCATGATCGTCGTTCGGGGGGATGGGAATGATTGAAACTGCTAAGTTGGTAGTCGAGCTCTATGTTTTCCAAGAAAATGGCATTGATGATCCAACACTCAATCTCGTAGTTTTAGATTTTTCTTTCTACTGCATGTCCAATTTTACTTTTATATTATCGTTTGAGTCATCACAACTTTCATTATTTGAAGCTTGTTGATAAAAATCCATCTTCTTTTAAATGTGAAATTTGTCAAATAGCTAAACATCAACGTGTCTCTTATCTACCTCATCCGTACACTCCTTCCTCCTCTTTTTCACTTATTCATAGTGATTTATGGGCCCCTTTCGAATTTCAAGCTATATCAATAAATGGTGGTTCCTTACTTTCATTGATGATCATACTTAGATGTCTTAGTAAATTTGGATTTATTAAATCCATCTAATTGTTGGATTTATTAAATTCGACTTTAAATCCCAAATTTCATAAATCCATGGAACTTGTGTTTTTTTATGTTTGGTTGGATTTAATAAATCCTGTTATTATGACGATACCAAGCACCCCCTCGAATTGAAAAAATGTTTTAAGTTGTTATTTGGTATGCTAAAGCGGCAGAAGAGTCAATGCATTATAGCTCATTTACAAATTGTTGGAAATTTTTATTCTAAAATTAATGCTTATAGAGTTATTCTTGGAGGCAGTATTGTGAGTCAATGTTTCATATACAAGTTTATGGTTGGTAGATTTGTGCTGTTTTTGAGTATGATCTTGCATGGTAACACTAGATATGTTTTACTAGTCTTTGGAACTTAGGAATACATGTGAACTGGGGTAATAATTATACATGCTTTGTGATTTAGGAGCTTGATATTTATTACTTAGATGTTTCTTTTTACGATTTTTAGCAGTATTTTCAACATAGAGGGCAATGAGTTTTTTAGGCTTTAGATTGCATGTCGCAAAGAATCCTCACATTTAGCTTATAACTAATAAAAGCATTTCATCTTAAAGTACATAAATCAATACCAAATGTTAAGATCTTCTACAAAATTTATGACGCAATTAAATTATGAATCCACAATTAAACTTATTTCTTTTTGTTGCATAGTGATAGGAGGATTAGATCTAGTAGGCAATAGATTATATCTCATAGGAGTTTCAGATTGTGAGAATATCAAAGCGATTCCATTTTGTTGCACTTTAAATAATCCTATTTGTCCATGAAAAAGTTCATTAGTGGTGATTCTCAAATAACATTATTGAGATCGAAGATGTCTCCAGCTGTTCATAGGTACAATTATTTCATCAATTAAGCACCATATGAAGGATATCATGGCTATTAAAGATAGTCTGTTGGATCAAATTTTAGATTATAGTAAGGCAATGATGAGTTTGAATATTTTAAATTTTTGCTAAAGAGAGCTTGTTTTTGAATTTATAATTTGGGATTGTATGATAATTATCTTTTAAATTTGAACTTATTCTTTCTTGATCTCTTCTCTCCCCTTTAATCTAAAATCCAAATCTTGCTCTTAACACATAAGCCATAGTCCTTTAAATCCTCCAATCTTTTACTACACACAAGTCGATGTTAGAACTGTTGAAGCCATTGCCTCCAATTGATCCACTTGTGTCGTTATGCTTTTTCATTGTTGTCTTTGTGTTGCTACTATTTATTGAAGCTCGTTGCTTTTCATTGCTTATCGTTTGCTGTTACAAATGATTTGTTAATACTAGCATATATCATTGTTTAAAATCATTGCTTGCTTGTTGTTGTTGACTATCTACACGCCCTAATGCTACTTGAGAAAAACAATGAATATACTTAATGTTTTCAATGAAAAGAAAAAGAGGAAATTTATTTATACTTTGAAAGAAGGAATAAAAAAGTAAATGAATTGAGTTGGTATCGAAGCATCTATCTTTTGCATATGGTTCAAGCAAAGAAGAGATATAATGATAAGAGAGATAACTTTATATTTTAGAGATGCGTCAGACATAATAAAAAGGAGGCGTGAAAAGATGCTAAAGAAAGCTAATAAATGACTGAATGCATTTTCTAGTTGATCAGATGGCTAGATTAGTGGTGGAAATTGCTACCATGATGGAGTGGATGATGATATAAACAATTATAATTGCAACTAGTGAACCATGTTGTTTCTTCCCTCCTTACATGCCAAATACAGTTTTGGTTGGTGAGAATGGAGATGAGGTTCATAACAAAATAGCATGACCATTTAAAATAAACCAAGTGAAATATCTTGTACAGTATGGGATAGTTTATACAAAGAAGTTTGAAGCTTGGATCAACCAAGGCTTCATCTTGTATAAATATATAACCCATGACTAGATTGTCTTTGCCCAACTAAGGTTAAGCCATTATGCCTTAGCATTGTGGGATGCTCATTTGAAGATGAATAACCACCAAGAGGTGACTTGGGGAATATTAAGGCAATTGATACGCTAAGAATTTTATGATCGTTTTCTGTGATCTAAGAATATTTGCTCATTGTCTGTGATCATTGTCGTCGATAGATTATTTTGGCAAATGATGTTAGTCAATATGAAGTTGTGAACCACCTTATGGTTCTTTTTGCCAAAACCTTCAATTCAATAAAAATGGAGAGGTAATCAATCATTACTTGGATAAACTTTTCTCGCTGCTGGCTAGAGAAAGTAAACCAATCAAGTCCATGTGTCAAGTTATGAATGGCCATAAGCTAGATTTTAATTATAGCTTGTGAGGGGTCGTAGGGGCACCGTGGTGAATTTATGTCATTATAGACATCTATTGGAGAACGCATTTGTGTTTTTTCTGAGAGGGAACCAAAAGTATCAGTCTTACAATTATGTGCTAAGGTTCTCCTTCCTTAGTGACCTTGGCATTTCCTAAATGAGTTTTGTTTAGAATTCTTTCCACTTTATTCTCCCTCCCAACCTCAAGTTCATTGAAGTGACAGAACCCCTAAATAACTCGTCTCTTATTAGTATGACAGCTTTGATCTTGAAGATTCTCTGATTGGCCCAAGGGGTAGGATTTTTCATATCATCGGATACTCTATAAATGGATCAATCCAATTTCCTGGTCTCTTTTGAATTTTCATAACTATCTCATCCTTGATGTTGGGATGAGATTACTCCAATGTTAATTGCCCATCAAAATTTTCAATTTTGGAAAGCAGATTGGCTGGTTGATTTTTTTTTTTTTTGGGATTTGCTCATTTTTAAAGTACTCAAACCATTTGATCATTGACCTTGCTCGTATGGGCCCGACATTTGTCACACAGTTAGGGTCGTAAATCAGTTTATGCATGACCCCTATGAGCACCTTCTCATCACCATCCATCGGATCCTCCACTACTTAAAAGATACACCAGGCTCGGGTTTTTTGTTCACTCGTTACACCTCTCTTTTTGTTGCAGTTTATACGGATGCTGATTGGGCCAGGTCCGCCCATGATTGACGATCTACCCCGGGATTATACTTCTTCATGTGGGGGAAACCTTGTCATTTGAAAAAGTAAAAAACAACCCGTTGTGGTGCTTAAGCTAAGTTTTGCTCTTTGGGTGTGTGTGTGAAGTCTTCTAGTTGCGCATCATGCTCCATGAGTTACGTATGCCAATCATTATTCCTCTGCGGTTTTTTGGTGACATTAAAGCCGCCAACATTATTCTGAATCCGGTCCAACATGATCGTACCAAACATTTCGAGATTGAATGTCACTTTATCAAGGATAAACTTAAGTTTTTGGAGATTTGTGTTTCGTTTGTCCCATCCTTTGGTCACCTGACCGATACTCTCACAAAGAATCTCCATCGTTCGTTGTTTGATGATTTCAAGTTTTAGTTGAACATGATTGACATCTATACTTAAACTGATGGAGAGTGATATAAGTTATATTAGGATTTTATTTATTTCTTGTTATTTTTTATTTATGTATTTCTTTTTATTTTCCGGCTAGTTATAGGAGTTTCTATTTTTAGTATATTTGATTTTATTTTTGTAATCTTGGAGATATGGGTGTTATTTCTTTCCAAAGTTTAGGATTCTTAATCAAGTTTAGGAGATATAAGTGTTATTTTTTTCCTAAGTTTAGGACTCTAGTAAGCTGTATTTTTATATCTATAAAAGTATTTGGCTCTGTTTTCCAAACCAACAAAGCCTTACAATGAAGTTTCGTAGTGATTCCATATGCTTTTGTCTCATCTTCAGCAAGGCTTATGAGTTTTTCAATGGTTTTTTTTTTTTTGGTGTTGGAGAATTGGGTTAATACTTTTCTGAACCTGACAATGAGTTAAGTCTCCCGCAAGAGTTGTGAGAACCGTCAAGTCAAATGGGTGATTCTTTAATTGTTGCTAAAAATGGACATTATTTTAGGGTTTCATTGACTTCTAGCAGGGAAGTGATCAATACAATGGAGGCAGAATGCTTAATGTGATCCCATTCCTGTAGGATTACAAATAAGGATTTAGGAACTTCGCCGCGGTCTTTGCTTCCACAATCTTTCCACGCATGTTTATCAGTTGGGATTTTCACTTCTCAGGTCTTCAGAGATGAGGAGTGGATTCTTTCTTGTTGTTTCATTCACGGCTGTTACAGAAGTTAGCGCTATGTCGCTCGATGTTTGCCTTCGAATTTTAAAATTTGAATGCACTCGGCGTCTTCACTCGTTCTTCAATGCCCTTGGGATTTTTCTCATTTTCCTCGCTTTCATTTTGTTTGTTGGTCCAGAATTCATGATTCTTCATATTCACATAACATCCTCTTGTGGGATTGAGCTTGGATACATCCCACCTCTCTAAAAATGCTTTGCGGCACCTTATTGTCTGTTTTGGAGACCAGCAGTTGCAGTAATCACAAATCATTTGGTTTAGTAATCTTAGTACTAATGATAGTAAAATGGTGTTTCATGGCAATGTTTGTTCTTATGGGGCATTTACATGCATACCACACAAATCTTGTATATTTACATATCTAGCACTCAAATTACTATCACCACATTAAAATGCCACCATTACTAATTTTTTTTAAAGTTAAATACACTTTTTCACGCATAGGTTTATAACACGAAACTGTTATAAATGTAAATATCTAACTCATAAGTGCTAGATATGTAAATATGTAAAGAGTTATGTGGTATATATCTAAATCTCTTTTTTTGTATAAAACTAACCTATTATTATTCTTTTTCGGCCTCCAGGGTGCATGGCTGCCTTGGATGCTGAACATTACCTGCAGGAGATTGGTGTTCAAGAGGGAAAGGCTGATTGACTATCTTCAGATTGCGTGTCAAAGTCCAAATTATAGTCATATACTATATATATATATATATATATATATATATATATATATATATATATATATATATATATATATATATATATTGTATTTGTACTCATGTGATCTAATTTAATGTGTGCTCTAGATTAAGCATATTGCTATGCACATTTTCGTGTCGTGAGGTTCGAATTATTCAATTGATCCCAATTTGATTCTTGATTTTATAATGTTGGTTTTGATTCATTCCTTGAGGAATCATTTTAGATAAATTCTGGTATAGGTGAGGGATAGAGTTGAAAAAATATGATAGTTTGGGATTAAATTTGCTAATTGTTTTGGATTATTTTGAGATTTTATTTGGCTCTATAGAGAGATTAAGTGGGGAGATTTTTTTAGCTTCTTTGACCCGAAAGCCACCCTTGGTCATCCTAAGTGCATGTATATTAAATAGGATGGATGGATGTGTTGCAGCTAAAGGAGGCAAAATATTGAGGACTCTATATCGATTGGCAGAATATGTACATTGAAGCACATGATACATGTTGGTGCTTGATATGTAGTAATCAAAAACCCTAGCCAAACGAGTTAAGAGTATATTTGATGGCGGGTTGATGATACTAAGTGTCTATTTGGGGCTGCAAGAATTTATTAAAAAGTTGTTACGTAAAACTACTGCTGTGGGGAGACTGCGTGTTTGTTTCTTTTGTGCAACAGTTGTCCTATAGATGTTAATGATCAAAAGATATTTTAGCCCTTGTATTATTGTGTCGTTAAAATCAGTTTTGATTGCACATTTTATACATGAAAACATATATTTAGTTTAAATATTGCATAATAAATATGAGACCTCATCAAACAGTAGGAAAATAATTAAAATTAAAATTAAATTATTAAAATAATAATTAATATTATTATAATGTTGAATTTAAAATGTAAATGATTAATTTCACGAAATAATTTCTGCTTCAATGAACTTTACGTCTGATCAATATCGATGCTGTAATTATTGAACTGATCTGCCTACCTGAAGAATCCACTTGTTACAAAAATTAAACAAGTTTATGTCAGACACAAATCCGACGATAATACGAACTTATAGTCAGATTTGCATCTATTTTATGTCTGTTTTTTTCACTAGTAAATCGATGGTCGATAATGTAATTTATGTCAAAACCAGTTCAACATAGCTTTTTTCTCCATAGGATTTACATCTTATTTGCGTTGGTTACTATTGAGACTGTACGTATGTTTGAATGTCCCAAAAAACATGAAGTTTTTGCATATGATGGCCAGCAAATCTGTTGCAGAAAATATTGAAGACGAAAAATAATTGTGTATGCACGTTAGAATATGAGACAAAACTAACTTAAAACTATAACAAAAAAGAACAATTATATTCGTACAACCTACACACAACAAGCAATATATATCACAACATAATAATGTATTACAACAACACATTATAGCTCAAAGCAAATACCGATAATGAACTGTAAAATAATGTTACAAGTGGTCCCAAAACTCAACAATAAAATTTAAGAAAAAAATTCATCACAGAAGTTCAAAGGAATGCTGAAAAATAAAAATAATAAAAAACATAAAAAATCCTACTCATCTCCATTCTCCTTTTCACAGTTACGGACGTCATCAGATGCTTGCCCCAACAATCTTCTACTCTCTGACGCGTGTGTTATGGAATCCTCGACCCTATGCTGGCTCTGAAGAATTTGATCACACATATGACAGAGTTTTTCGTTCATGACAGCGACTTTCCTAGCAAGAGTATCAGTCTGTTGTGACGAGCTCGGGAACTCAATGGAGCACAAGAGATCTTAGCCTCGAAGGCTACACCCTTCGCATCGAGGTCATAGACCCTTCCCTTCTTCTTTCGCGTCCATAGCTTGAACTTAGACTGCACATCAATAGAATGGCTACCATTGCTGCCAGTGGAAGTCTAGGGCTGAGAGGTCATGTGCCTCTTCAGAAGTTGCTCAAACTCCTCATACATAATTAAAATCAATGTTTAAATGTCACTTTGAATAGTAAGAGTTGAAATAAACTTTTAAAAAATATTTATTTACTTACAACAACCCGCTGGGAGTGCTTGGAGATTCACTTCTGCGTCCCCGGGTCTTGATGGGTTCGGACATGGAACTCTACAACGGATGGCTCATGGCTCAACTCATTGGCCTATGTAGCATGGGAGATTGGCTAGTACAATATAGTTACATTAAACATTGAATTTTAAATATTTATAAAAATCTTAGCAGCCTCCTGTAGGGTTTTGTATCGGGGATCGATCTTCTAATATAGAGCACGACTCCTCTGGTACCCTCGGCTGCATGCTTCACCCGATTCGTTTGTCTCTTACTCTCATAATCGAGAGAAGCCCGGGCTGCGGTCAATTGAGTCGAGAGCTCCTCACCGATCCAGGCGGGCCAAGGCCTGCCCTGAATCTCAAAGATTTGGTGAATCTGATGATGGTGCTCTAACAAACAGGTGAAACAGCTCTATAACGTAAAAAATAATTCAAGTTTGTCAGTATAACAAAATAAATTAAATTTACAATTCTAATTCAAATTACATGATCCTACCTCGAATTCCCTAAACCAAATGTCCCGAGTGAAAGTAGGAATCTGCTTCTAAGAGAGATACAGATGAGCATACCTGCTTCTGAAGGTAGACGTGATGGAGGTCACAGTCATCTTTTGGGGAATGAATTTGCTTAAGAAAAATTATTTACACAAAAATACATAAAATGAATAATGAACATAATCTAATGTTAAAGGTAACTTGCGAGCACCCTTTGACAGTAAATGTACCCTCATTGGGGCGAGAGTTGAGGGGCTAGGCTCATTCGAGGGGGCAGCTGGAGCTCGAGCAGGAGGTGGTATAGGAGAAGGTGTTGTTGTAGTAGGCAGGGTAGCAAGTGGTGGGGGAGGAAGTGGGGGTGTTACAGTAAGCGTCGTAGTAAGTAGAACAAAAGATGTGGCAGCAGCAGGTGTCGCAGCTGCAAGTGGGTGGGCAAGTTCGGAAGAAAATGACCCCCCCCCCCCCTTTCCTGCTCTGGTAGGTGGTCCCTAAGGTTCCAAAAACACGAGTTTTCTTAGGTGGCTGACAACCTGCACTGCATGTGGTCATCTCTAATTAGATAAAAATATTAATAAATTTAGTGCTGGCAGCAAAAAAAATCATAAGTATACAATAGTAAATACAGGAAGGTGCAAAACATACCCGTGTTAAATATGTCTAATGCAAAAAAAAAAGACTAGGAGAACTAAGACATAAGTAGCAAAAATAAACACGGGAATGTGCAAAATTAAAGGAAACACATGTTGCAGTTACGTCTAAAAACAAAAAAAAATGAAAAAAAAAACAATAACCACTAATCCAATCTTACATATCGCCTTTATTAAGTTTCATTAGACAAACTCGCGTCGAAGATGAACTTAAAATTTCTTCTTCAATCTCATTATCATTCTCATTCATATCATGAGGAATTTCTTCATAAATTTTATCCTTTAGTGCAAACATTTCATCGTTTGTTCCGATCTAAATGCAAAAATCTAACATTACCTTCTACTTGGTGAATATGTTCAATAATACTTTGCAGCTCAATTGTTTTCTTTGGTTTATTCTTCATAACTCCAACCCAATCAACTTTATCCCTTGCTTTATAAGGGTATGAAACATAACAGACTTGGGCAATTTGGCGTGCCAAAACAAATAGATCAAACTTTGAATATCATCTGTTCATTTTGGCTTCAATGATATCATAAGAGTTAAGTGTTTTTGTTCCTTGAGTTGGAACATGATCGAACGACTGATAATTGAACAAATATACAATGTGCGTGTAGCATAACCTAGATATTGCAAATTGAATCACTTCTTCAAGTACGTCATAAAAGCTCTTGCTATTTGTGTGTGTATGTTTCACCTAACAGTAACACCATAATTATGTCTTTTTTTCTTCACACAAGAAACTCTTATGGAATCTACAACTTTACATCAAATATCTGCCATGTAGGAATGCTACGATTAGGCGCCTAGACAAGATATAGTAATCTCTGATCTGTGATTTCATTGTTTGCATTGTGAACCTATAATAATTTCAGAGGTATAATTAGTCTAACTTTGAATGTGATGATTATATTACGTACCTGTGATTTGAAGAGTTGTTTCAATGTACATATAATTCGAACAATGTCGAAAATTCAGCTTCAACCTTCGTGATTGTTTGAGACTCGTCTTTCATGTTCAAGTTACTGATAAATATTCTGCTCACATCATTGTCATTTGTATACTCGAATTAATTAGTATATATATAACATTCTGAATAATAAATGACAGTATCGAATTTGGGCATTATGAATCTTACTGTATAAATGGATGGACTTGTCTAAATTCATTAGAGCATACAATGTAGCAGCTCAGGTCTCTTTATCGCTGAGATACCGTGTACCATGCCTCCCTGATGGCTCCCATGATATTTGAAATATAAATAATTTTGGTTGTGAAGGCATGTCACCTATAGTATGACCTATTTGACATCCTTACTCAAAATAATAGGAGAAGGAAGTAATTATCTCTTGTAGAAAGTATGCTTCACATATCAATTCCTCTGATTTTTGTTTATTATTTAAAAATCTGCAAAACAGAGATATTTTACATTGATTATGGTGGTCATTTAACATGAAATAAAATACATTATATCAGGAAGTCGAACCTCTCGAAGGGATACATCCATCTGTATTGTACTAGACCCCATAATACAGCCTCATAACATAAATGTATGGGCATATACTCCATAGAGTCAAGGAAACTAGAAGGAAATATCCACTCGAGCTTGCATAATGATAAGGGAATACTCACATCAAGACTTCTCAACGAGTCAGCATTCAGAGACCCCATACACAAATCCCTGAAGAATATACTTACTTCGACCAAGAGATCAAGCATCGACTTTGACAATGCACAAAATGCAATATGCAATAAGCACTGCAAAATACATGACAATCGTGTCACTTTATGCCGAACACCTTCCCAGTTCCCAAGTCAAAACAATGGCTCAAATTTGAGACACAACCACTGAGAAACTTCAAAGAATTCACCCATTCAAATAATGTTCTCCACTGATCTAATGTAAGACAATATGTAGCTTTGGGTTTTATTAATTTAATTACATTTTTCTCTTGATGTTCTAAGGTCCTCCTCTTGCAACACTCTTTCAAGTCCAATTTAGCTTTTACATTATCTTTTATTTTGCACTTGAAATCCATCACAGTAGTGAAGATGTTATCAAAAAAGTTTTTCTCAATATGCATAACTTTGAGATTATGATCAAATTAGTCTTCTAGTATGAAAGATAACAAAATATAATCAGCTTAATTCAATTGTGTGTAACATCAAAATCAGAAAGATGAGTTGAAGCTAACTCTGATCTCTCGGCAGTCTTTGGTGCTTTACTGATCATTTTCAATAATTTGACTCCAATTATCCTATGCGGTGGATTTTTATCTTTCAACCATATTTTTGAAGAATGTATCTTTGTTCCTTCTAAATGGATGACCGCAACCTAAAAATCTTCGGTGACAATTGAACCAGCTATTTTTCCTTTTATGCTCTAGAGTAAATGCTTTCGAAATATTCATGTAGTAAGGACAATCAAATTTTTCGACTGTGCTCCAACTAGGTAGCATCTCACAGGTCGAGAAATTACTAATTGTCTACGTAAGAGCCACTCTCAATTGAAAATTATGTTTTGTAGTGATGTCATTAGTAAGTACTCCTCTCTTTCTCAACAATTGAAGATCTTCAATCAAAGGTTGTAAGTAGAAGTCAATTTTCCCCCTTTGAGCTATGTGGATCTGTTATGATCAACGTCTGAAATAAGAATGACATGGTCATGCACATATCAGGGGGTATATTATGTGGTTTAGTGGCCAGCATGAATATAGGGTTGTGGTTTTACTATATGGGGTGAGCCATCTGCACATAAGCTAAGTCTAACATTGCGTCCTTCAACTGCAAAGTCCAGATAAGAACGATAAAAATGTCTCCATGCCTCACCATGTGGCGAATGACTCATTTAATTAACATCAACAGATTTAGTACTGTGTAAAGTCATGTGATGAGTTGTACGGATAGAAGCGAACAGCCTCTGGAGTCCGGGTATGAGCATAAAGTAAAATAGATGCTTATATAGAATATTTTTTTGGTTTTTACCCTTTCACCTCCTCTGTTTAAATCTATCAGGCGCCACAAAATCGGTAAGTTGTCTCGATTGCATCGTTCTTGTAATATATTATGTAGTCGTTAACACAATAATCAATCTTCTTATATTGTAACCGTAACTTTGACACTAATTTTTTTTGTTTTTCCCAAATCATCCAGCATTAAATTCTCCGCAGCTTTTGTATCTTTTAATAATATTTCTACTTAATTAAATGCTTCTATATGCATGTTAAAATCAGATTTTATGCTGAGCATTCTCAGCACCACTAATTAACTTCATATGTGTAGTGCAAAAACTTCATAAACGTTGTTCTGCAATGTTTAGTAAGTCATAGAATTGTTGTGATTTGTTGTTTGGTGTTTCACTTTTGTGTGAAACCCTAAAAAAAATGAGCTCTATGAGCAACATGAACCATTTATTTGTATGTGTCAGTAGTGTATCCTTTTGCTAGAGGGTCATTACTTATTGATGCACCAACTTGATCAAACTGAACTTTTGGTTCTTGCTCGCCATATGCGATGCAGTCCCAATAATTTGGTTTGAATATCTTGCAGTAAAGATCTAACTTAAATTCTTTGGGTCGCATAAACACTTAGAATTTACCCTCTGAACAATAATTGGGCAATTGTGATGCCACCTGCACGAATTCCTCACACCATTCAAGAACTCATCAGTGAGTCATTTTTGTCCTGAATATAATATGTTATACATCCAAGCTCTCAAATTACGAATATCCATCTACAACATAAATGTGGCTTTACAGATCAGTGTAATTGTTACAAAAAATAAAAATTAATCATTATTGATCAATATGTACAATGGATGATTATGTTTAGTGGTTCATATGAGCTTATTCTCATCGAAGAAAATGAACGCAGGAACCTCCTTGAAGTAGCACGCTTCATCTGGTGAAGTCGACACTACTTGGTCAAGCATATCTCGGGATCTCGCAAGGTTCATCGGATGGTCGACATTTAATGTGACCAAACATACCTAAGATATCTCTATCTAATCTTGTCTGCCCCTATCACATATATATACATTTATCATTTTGTCTTCAAGTGTTAAGACACTCATGCATCCACCTAAGCATTCTTATCTCAGAAACAATTAACTTTTTTTTTATAATTCTCTTTTAAATGCCAACATTCTACACCATAAAGCATTGCAGGTCTCAACACCGTCATATAAAATTTTCCTTTTAGTATAAGTGGTACTTCTATCACACAATAGACCCGATGTATTCCTCCATTTCAACCAACCAACTTGAAATCTACTAATAACATCCCCATTTATATCACCATCACTTTGAACAGTAGACTCGATGCATTCCTCCACTTCAATCAAACCAACGTGGAATCTATAAATAACATCCATATCTATATCACCATCACTTTGAACAATAGACCCAATATGTTCCTCTACTTCAACTATCCAACGTGAATTCTACAAATAACATCCCCATCTATATCTGTGTCACTTTGAACAATAACCTGATGCATTTCTCCACTACTTCAACCAACCAACTTGAATTCTACTAATAATATCCTCCTCTAGATTTTCATAAATACCCCTCAATACTTATGTATATGCATAGCTAATGCCTAAACTTCAATGTTTACTGAGATTTGCATATATACCACTCAATTCTTATGTATATACATACCTAAAACCTAAACTTCAATTTTTACATACATACCACATTACCTATGATTCTCCCATTTCCATTTTCAAAATTTAAAATGATAAAAAATAGCACAACTAGACTTATCTTCTTCGATATTCCCTGATAAGAGCATAGCGGGAGGATGAGAAATATGAAAGATTTTGTGGTCTCTATTTTGTACCTTCCTAGCTAGCTCTAATGATGATTGTATCGTGAAGGCTCGATAAAAAAAGGTGATGGTTTTGAGTGGAATTGGGAGAAGTGGCGAGAGGGTGAGGGTGAGGGTGAGGGCAAGGTTTTCAATAGAGAAGAGCGAGGGTTTTGGCAGAGACGAGAGGAAGAGGCTGCAAGAGTTTCAGGGGAGCGAAGAAAAAAATAAATTAAAAGGCGCACGATGAGCATTTAGGTATTTTGCGTATGACTTTTTTTTGTCTAATTAGCACCAGATGTAGTTTGGCGCTTTCAATTAAAGCTTTTACGTCGATTTATTTGATGTCAAACCATCACACAATTTGTCACAACATCATTATAGGTTTCAGCATTTTTAAAAGTCTTTTGTGTCGCATTATTAGAAGAAAACCTGATCGAACTTTGTTGCAAATATCAAAACATATTTTTTATCGCTTTATAACCGCAAATCAGATGCAAATATTGGTGTGAGAAAAATCTGATGCAAATATCAGACTAGGGGTATAAACGAGTCGAACAAAAGCGAGCCCAGGCTCAGCTTGTGTTCGGCTCGTTTATATTTCGAGCTCAAAAAGTGTGTTCGTGTTCGACTCGTTTGCTTAGCGAGTCGAACACAAGTTATTCATGAACAAAGAGTCATTTTGACAACTCTTATCACGTAGTCATAAGATGTTAAGGGTTGGGGCTAGATTTAAAAATTATTGTTTATATTTAAACATAATTTGAATCTAATTTAATATTTTTTATTATATTTTATTAATTAATACTTTTAATTAATTAAAAATCTTTATAGCCTTGTAGTCATTTTATTTTTTAAAAAATTACTACTCATCAATAATATATATATATATATACACATATAAATAATTGACGAGTCGTATTTCGAGCCAAAACGAGCCAAACACGAACGAACAAATCTTTGTCATTTCAACTCGTTAACTTAGCGAACGAGCCAAACACGAGCTATTCACGAACAACGAGCTATTTTGACAGCCCTATATCAGATGTTATTTTCAACTTATCCTATAGTGACAGTTCCCTGATCTGTTCCTTAGAACACCTGTAAAATTGCCTCATATAGCTATGCTCCTGTCGCGAAGTAGAGAACACTACATTGCACAGAAGCAGTGCAATACTCTAGAGGCACAAGAAAACTTCGAGCTCATCTTTTTGAAGGTTTAAAACCACAACGTACATTCTCTTAGACACAATAATAGTAAAAAAGAATAATAGAAATACACAAATAAAGTTTTATAAAGTTGTGAGCCCAAGAGCATAAAGTATAAACTAAAGAATAATCTGTCACTACAAGAAGACAACAGACCTTAAAAAAAAAGAGTTATTTGTTTCGTTTAAACCATGTAATACCGAGCTTGTATTTGTCACAAAAGTGTAAAACCACAAAGACCATCTAGAAGAACCCCTAAGGTCATTTATGTCATCATAGACCTCGAGCTCATTTTTACTGAAGTTTAAAACTACAAAGCACGAACCCATAGATGCAACACTAGTAAAGAAGAATGATAGAACTACAAAAATAAAGTTTTATAAAGTTGTGAGGTCTCAGAGCACAAGTATAATTAATGAACAATCTGTCATTATAAGTAAACAATTGACCTTTGAAAAAATAAAAAGGTTCTTAATTGTCTTGAAATCACATAATATCAAGCTCCTATGTGTCACATAAACATATCACCACAAAGATCATCTAGATGAATTCAACATTCATTTGACTAAAAAATTAGGGGTTCTTAGTTGTCTTTAAATCATGTTATACCGAGCTCGTATATGTCACAAAAGCATATCATTATAATGGTCATCTAGAAGAACCCCTAAGGTCATTTATGTCATCATAGACCTCAACACTAAAAAAAAAACAATCAAGAAAAACAAATCTATATTAAACTCATGGTTACTTAACAGTCATCCATGTGGGAGAAGAATGAAAATGTTATTTGCACTAAATCAAATATTAGCATTATTATATAAAGTGTCATTACAATAAGCAATAGTTGTTTTTGCAACACATTACACAAATAAAGAACATGCAACTCACAAAATTTGTTCACCCATTAACTATTACACTTTTGCTCTCGCAACTCCATCTCCCCAACACCTTCCCCATCTTGTGTACAAGAGGCATGTAAATGTGATTCAGCTTTTCATATTGAATGACCTAGGCGATATTCATATGCATCAACGTGGACATGTGATTAGTGATCATCTACATTATTGAAATTAATATCACTACGCGAAGGATGTCCATGAATGTAGTTGTGGAGAGTTATCATAGCGACCCCATTATTCACTTATTTGTTGAAATCATAGATGGACATATCAAGTAAAATAATCCTTTTTTTTTCAAAACCAAAATGTTTTTTCAATAACACCACGTAAAGATGAGTTAATTGTTAAGCATCTCTTTTCTGCCTCAAGCTATGTTGTTGGCTCTTTCAAAATTTGGAATATGATTTTTTGTATTAGAGAATGTCTGAGATATCCTCTTTGTAATGGATAATTAGCATCAATCAAATAATATTTCATTCGTTAGTATTGTGATGCAATAAATATTTTATTTCCTTATATGCAAACAAACAAGGAGATGGTTTCAGAAAATAGTATTTGTGAGTTCACATGGTATATTTGAATATATGACTATCGTGGGCACTTCCTTCTCATCCGAACATCACAAAAAGTAAGCAAAAATTAGAATCACATACAATCGCAATGTTTTGTGTTGGTGACCCACAACCTCCAATATATGTTAACACTTTTAAGTGAATTTTAATACATATGAAGATAAAAATCTACCTTGAAATATAACATATAACGTTGATCATGTTAAATATTTATAGGGGTGTTTTGGAATGTTGGGTCTTCAGGTCTTATAATTCTTTAGGATAAGTAGGTAAGAGCATTCAATCCAACCAAAAAATAAATGTTAATTGTTTCTGGTGAGTGTTGGAATTGCTCCATGGCTCCCCTCATGGACAAAATATAGAGGGCTATAACTAACACCTCTTCAAAATCATCCTAGATGGGTCATAAAGTCCATAATGTCTGTACAATTTCTCTAATAGGTCAATAAATATGGGTTGTGTTATACAAAACATGATGTTAAATCTTGTGAGGTGACCCACAAGCAATTCCCCAACCTACTTGTCACATATAAACATGGATGTCATGCAATGAGAGCGAGCAATATATGAGTTGTAATATACATACATTAAGCATATTACAACTGAAATTTTTCTTTTCCCCCTTTCTCTATTCATGTTATTCATTTTGTATACAACTAACACATATAAATAATAATGAATTAGCAAGTGATGCATTAAAAAAACAATGTTAATGACTATTCCAAAAGCAATGAAATATATCCAACAATGAAAAAAAATAAAACTTAAACATAATAAAAATAGCATAAATAATGTCCACCAAGTAGATAAAAAATATCTCCATTGCAGTCAAAAATAACGATGTCCAATAAACAAATAAAATAAAATTTAAGCATCTCGTTTATCATGGAAATAGCATAAATAGTAAACCTTATGGTTATGCTCAACCAACCATGCTACCAAAGCATCGATTGTTCATTTTATCAAATCCCAACCCAAGCTAGTGGATCCTCATTTTAACTATTTCCTTAAATTTCAATTATTTTTTAATTAATACCACTTATTTTTCAGTTGGATTCTATTGTGTTTTCTTCCTACGTTTTCCTTAATTTTTTTATAATATTCTCTCATCCTTATTAAAATAGGAGGTTGGCCAATTTCCAAATTCAACATCCTTAAGACAGAGATCATAAAATATTAGCTTAACCTCTTTAACTGTCATGGCAGACAAAAAGATTTCTTGTCGTACCATTCATGTTTACCAACATGAAAATAATTAAGCAACATAAATTTATGGCAAACAATAAAAATTTATCTCATGAAGACAAACAAGTATCATTTAAAAACTCACTGTTAGCATCAATTTTTGATGTCACGAGTGTAGGGTGTCCACCTACATTGCTCAAGATGATCTATGGTCCATCTATAGCATCTGGTAGCTCAAAAACACCCACCCAGGACCCTCCAGCTCTTGTTCGAGGTAAGTAGCTAGCTTTGGTGGCAATTCAGCCATACCCAGGCAAATTCCCTCTATGAGGCCTTCTGAGACATGAGGCATGGTTGGTGCCTAATTTTATGGTTAGAAGTCACCACACATCCATCCAGAACCTCCAACAGCCCTAGGAAGTCACAAAGTCCACCTACGTGCGCAACAGAAAAATTAGGGTTAAGACAACTTAACCCCGACGCGGTTTAGAACGACCATTGACATTGATTTCTCTAGTGAATGACTGGTGCGGTGGTCGACTAACACTAATAGTAAGTCTGCAGTTCAATCCTAATAAAAATAAATTCATTATAAATAATTTTATCTTTTAAAATCTCTAAGCAGCTAAACCCGTAATAATAACGCAAGTATGCATATCGCTTAAGTAATAAAGGGCTCTAATGGAGTCTTAAGTATCAATCCTACAGAGAGTTGGACATTCTTATGGTTATAAAGTTAAACACAATATTCAAACTATAAAACTTAAGTAGGCAATACAAATCTTAAGTAAATTTAATGTGTGCTAAAGAAAAAGCAGTTGAAAGAACTAAGTTAACTAAAATAATTGCTAAACTTCAAAAGTAAACTTATAAAGGCTAAACAAAGTTTTGAAGTGAGTTCAAATTTAAGAAAGCATCATTCCCCTTACAATGAGTTTATGAAATGTGAAGAAATTAAAATCATTTAAAATACATATATAAAATTGTATTGTGTCAAATAGGAGAAATCCTCTTATTTACCCTCTGGGAGTGCATAAAGAACATTGACTAATCCAGAATTTGGTCCCTAAATCTGTGGTTAGGTTGAGAGGATATTGGCTCTCACTCCACAACTCTCACTTCTCTCTTGCCTGAGAGCTAACAATCTCGCTTTAATTTCCAAGCAAATAGACCAAATTGAGGTTTTTAATCTGTCGTCTTAAAATCTCCAATTCTATGTCCATCAAAGTATATTTCCCTTTTTTTTTCACGCAACCCAACGTATTACATTCTCATTCTCACCCATGAAATTGAACGTCACTCTTAACATATTGAAGAAAGCATGACCCTTTCAGATCATATGTTTCTCAACAAATTTTAACATTTCAATTGGTTAGATCGAAAAGTAAATGAAGATTAGAGTTCAAATCATCACAATTTATTGACATTTAAAACCTTATAAAACAAAACTAATTCTTCACAAAACCATATCTCATTTTAGAGAGAAAGATAAAGAAGACTACTCAGAATTCATGAGAATGATACGACAAAACACAGATTTCATATATAAAAACAAGTTTATAAAACAACAAAAGAAAAGAACACAAGTTGTCTCAACTCCTTACCAAGCAAATCCCTAGAAGTTCATTTTAAGCACTTTTTCTCTTTACAATCACACTCAATTCTCTCTTAGAAGTGTAATGAAGAAGAAATCTCTCACATTCCCTCTCCTCTTACAATCCTAGAAGAAAATCCTCTTTTCTCTCTCATGTCAAACTCTCTCTCTCTCACCCCCCTCCCCTTTTCTGCTCTAGACTCCTCTTTTAGTTAGGGCTCAAAAGGAATTCAAAATCTCCTCCAATTCCCCCCCCCCGGAAAAGTCACACCTTTTTGCACCAAGAGATAAGTCCTCTCATCCAAGAGACATATCTCTTCATTAGAGAGCATTCCAAAGTATCTAGATGCATTGAACCACTCCATGAGACATTTGAAATGTTTGAAGCCTTCAAAATCCGCTCAAAAATATTCACGAACCGACTTACTCCATCTTAATTTGTCTATCGCACTTATGACACTAGCCTTATGAAGTCCACGCTATTCTCTGGATTCTGGCGCGTTTGGCGCCAATCTAGCGCTGCTTAATGAAGTTTGCGTTGTTTCTGGATTCTGGCGCTTCAGGCGCCAATTTGGCACCTCCAGTGCCGCTTCTTTGTAAAATGGTGTCTCTAACGCCAGTTTCTGGTGCTTTTGACACCAGCTCTCGGGAAAATAGCCCCTCTGGCGCCAGGATCACAAAATTCTCTATTTTAGCTCCAAATTTTCTCCTTTTTGCATTTTTTTTGTTCCAAATGTCTAAAATTGATATGTCTGCAACAAAAACATAAAAATACCCTTCTTTAAAGTGCAATATCACCAAAATAAACATAAAATGTACACATAAATAGTATATTATTTTGATGAATGAAAATCTTCAAATTTAAATGTTACTTGTCCTCAAGTGACCCTTTTACTACATAAAAATACGACTTATGGCAGAGATTAACTTATAAACTTCTATAATTTATTTTAATAAATATAATAGTATAACTAAAGAAATTTTTTTAATAACTTAGCTTAATACTAAAAGTATAAGAACATCAAGTAATCAAGTTTAAAATTTCTTAATCTTCATTCATGTCAAGAAGAATTGTAGTTTGTCATATCGAAAATACTTGGAATATCCATATGAAAAAGTATTTCATGAAAACTTTATTAGTAAGGATCCTAATACTCTCAAACAAGTTTAGAAAATGTAAAAGTTGTTTTCCTTAAGTTGATTCAAGTAAAGCCAATTTTTTATTAGTCATCTCCTCAAGTTTCTTCTCGCATATTTTTCTTTTCTTTTTCTTTTTTTTTTCTTTTTCTTTTTTCTTTTGTTTTCTTTTTTTTTTTCATTAGGAACTTTTTCACTCATTTCTTTTCTTTTCTTTTTCATGTGAGGATTATTATATTTGGATAGCATTTAATAATTTTGAACTTCACTATCCTCTTTTTAATGTCAAAACTACTTACCTTCCTTCACTTTATAAATTCATACTAGCTTTGAAGAATTTTCATAAAGTTTCATTCTTTTCTTCTTACATGAAACTCTAAGATTCTTAATACTTCAAAAAATATAATTTATTTTACTTTAAATAGAAAATATAATCTCATTCTTTCATACTAAATATTTTAACTCTAGAATCGACCTTCATTATTAAAGATTTTTTCTTAAATTTACCATAATATTTACAAACAAAAATACAGTTATTTAAAGTTAAACTCTAATATCCATGTCCATGTTAAATATATTTTTTAAAAAAATTATAGTTAATTGAGGATAAATAAAATTTAGTTCATTTTTTTAAAGAAAATTTTCTTTCATCTAAACTTAAGTTTTTAAATAATAAGTAAAGCATGTAGTACAAAAAACTTACAAGTGAAAGAAAATAGTAAATACATAAAAATAAAACTAACCTGTAGAGGATTTTGAATTTGAAATTAGGCTCTTGATATTTTGCAGGTGCTAACTTAAAAGGTACAAGCTTTAAAGCATTAAATGAGGCATAATATATCAAAAGAATTGCTATGAAAAGATAAATTAATGACATAAACAATAAACTAAAAATGCTGAAAAATAAAAGTCTACAATTTACTATTACATACACCAGTTCAATAGATCCACAAATTAAACACATAAATGTCCACATACATAATCAACAATAAAACAAAACCAATACCAAAAAAAAACTAACAAAACCTAAATAAAATTTACTCTTCATCATCCTCCTCTTCTTCTTCTTCTTCTTCTTCTTCTTCTTCTTCTTCATGCACATAAGCCGTGAAACTGGGGCATGTAGGAAATTCTACATTATTATCACCCCTTAGAAATCTAACCATCGCCTCTTCATATGCAATATCGTGTCGAACTCTTTTATGTTTATATTCATCATTGTAAGAATTTCTAGCTTTGATACTACCTATTCTGTTCTGCATTGCTATGAGATCTGTTTGTTGAATCATTAACTGCTCCATAATGTTTTCAAGTGTAACTTAACCAGAAGTAGATGGTCCTGCAGCAGATGTGGATGGTTTATCACTACTTTCACTCCTAGATTCAAATTTATGCATAGTGGGCTTTCCAATTGGATTTATTTGTTGCAACACTTCTTCATTTCTACCAAACTCTACTTTTGATTGTTCACATAGAGTGAAAATCAAGGCAGGATATCCCAAACTACTAGTTGTCCCACTCTTAGCAATGCTCTGAGCATTTTGCGCAATAAAAGCACCAATATCAATTGTTTTCATTTGTTGAATACAGAAATTCAACACTGCTTTTTCCTTAGTTATTTCGCTCAGGTGGTTAGTCAGAAGCAATTTTGCAGAGATTAAGTAATGACATGCCTTAGATTGAACATTTAACATGGGAGTGAAGGAATTAACTTTGTGATTTTTTTTTAGTTTTTCATTCTCTTCTTCCATCAGCCAGAAAAACAATTACTTCATCAAGTGATGAATTAGTCAGCATACTCACAATGAAATGCATTTCTTAAGTCCATAAAATTCATTGATTCTTGTTCGAGTAAATTCGGCTTGCTTACCTTGAACAAAAATATGATCGTCTGTTGTCACTCGAACAATGGCTACTGTGGTAAAGTAGTAGAAAGTTTCCCACTTCCGAGCAATAATCAACCTTTCAATCTCTCCTCCCAGCTTTGAAAATGCTCGCTCCTGAATCAATTTCCTCAAGCTCATTTTGGTATTATAGTTATGTTGGACCTTATAATTCACATATCTCTTTGCATCGAAATCTTCCGTAGGCTTTCCCCACTTTACTCTTGGAGTCGTAAGAATTTTTATATAAATCCAAATAAGTTCACAGTATCTTAAATTAAACTCCAAAAGTAGGAATATTTGGTAAGAAGCTTTTTACCATGGGTTCTCTTTAAACTTCTTCAAAAAACTCTCAAATTTTCGGATTTCCAAAATGTAGGGTAAATTCATGATGAAATTAAAAAATTTCTAGGTTAAAGTGAAGCACTTACCAAGAGAAGATGAAATCCAAAATTTTTAGGCTTTGAAATCTCCTTAAATCCACCAAATGTGAAACCCTAGGTTGAGTTTCAGCCTTCGTTTAGAGGTAAGAGACGACCTAAGTAGTAAAAATGACATTTTACTAGTGATTTTCACGGTTTAAAAATGATTTAGGTGTTTTCGAGAAATTGGCCTGTAAAATGGCGCCTCAGGCGCGAATCAGGCGCTTCAGGTGCCAAAGCCAAAAATTTTCAGATTTCAATTCTCTTTGAAAATCTGTTGCGTACCGCACCACATCAACCTCTAGTTAACTAAATTAAACACTTATACTCAATTAAACAAATTTCTAACACATAATTTCACAAACAACACAAAAATCATATTTATATATATAATTCGAACAATTACAAATTAACAGTTTTCAAGCCAACATATCTAATTCAGCGTTGAAATCAAGCCAACAAACCAACATTGAAGTCTAAATATCAAACATTTAACAATAATACATATAAGGTTTCACAATAAAAGTAAATCAAATCCAGTACAAACACATAACAGATAAATGCAATAATAACTATGAATTCCGTACTAAACAAGTTCAAACATCTTCATCACTATCATCATCTCAAATGTCTCCCAATTTGTATCTTCATCAGTAAGGTATCGATAAAGTTCATCCATATTATCTCTCGTAGGAACAAAATTTGCATAGTGACAAATAGGAACACTTTCAATCATAAACATATCGTTTATTCTCGACTGAGTAGATTATACCCACCTACCTCGAACATAGACTACTCCTTCGTTAATTCCATGAATATTAGCGTAAAACTTCTTCACCAGAAGAACTACTACAACGGCAGTGCTATAGCAAAGTACTTCCCAGAGTCTCTGTGCAATAATCTCCTCCACATGAGTATTCTGTGTTTTGAATCCTCGATTGACAAAGCATCATTCCTGATTAGTCTCTTCTTCACAAGACAACAATCGTATAACTTCTGCGCATCGAAACTGATGAGCTTCTCCTATTGAAAATTCCATATCTAGCGGTTTCTTTAGAGTGGGAAGCCATAGATTTGAAAAATGGTGGCTTTCCCTTCATTTTACCCTCTTAAATATATTTAGGATTCGGTTTTAGGGAGTTACTAGGAAGAAATCCCGCCAAAAACCCTCAAAATTTGCCATTAAAATTGTCCTAAGGCGTTTCCATCGTCGCGACGCCTCTAGCACCATTGTCGTCGGCTCTCTGAAAAATGGCGCCTCTAGCACCAGTTCAGATTTCTACACCGTTTCATTTTAAATCCAAACGACTCAAAATTTCCATATGAGTCAATAGATAAAGATATTTTAATGTATTTTCTTAAAATATAAGTCTCTCAAATACACATAATTCATAAAGAAAACATAAATTTATATATATAATACTACTTGAAAAAACAGATAAACAACAGAAACAAACAAAAATATGGGTTCCCTCCCACAAAGCGTTTTTTTAATGTCGTTAGCCCGACATTCCTATTCATTACTTTGGGTGACCAACATTATAGTCTCTTTAGAAACTGATATATGACCATCAAAATATGGTTTCAGTCTGTGCTCATTCACTTTAAATACCTTTCCAAACTTGGGATCTTCAATACTAACAACTTCATAATGATAGACTTTTACAGTTGTGAATGGCTCTGTCCACCTAGACTTCAGTTTTCTAGGAACTAATTTCAATCTTGTATTGTATATTAAAACTTCTTATAGAGGCTCAAATTCATTTTTTTTATTATCTTCTGATCATGTCATTCTTTCATTCTCTCCTTATATATCCTAATATTATCATAAGATTCATTCCTAATCTCTTCAAGCTCTTTCAATTGCAATAATCTTTTCTCATCAATATCTTTTAAACTAAAATTAAACTTCTTGATCGCCCAATAAGCTTTATGTTTCAATTCTACTAGTAAGTGAAATCTTTCCAAAAATTAATCTATATGTGGACATTCCTATAGGTGTCTTATAAGTTGTCCTATAAACCCATAATGCAGTATCTAATCTAACAGACCAATCTATTTTATTAGGAATTATAGTTTTTTTCCAAAATTCTCATAATTTCACAATTAGATACTTTTGCAAGTACAATTGTTTGGGGATGATAAGCAGTTGTAATCCTATGTAAAATATTATATTTTTCCCATCAATTTTTCAATTCGTTTGATGCGAAAGTGAGATCCTCCATCAGTAATGATTATTCTCGTCATTTCATATCTTGTAAAAATAGTTTTGATTAAAAATTTTGAAACACTCTGAGCATCATATCGAGGTGAATCGATTGTTTCAATCAACTTCAATACATAGTCCACTGCAATTAATATATATATATATATATATATATATATATATATATATATATATATATATATATATATATATATATATATATATNATATATATATATATATATATATATATATATATATATATATATATATATATATATATATATATATATATATATATATATATATTCAAATGAAGGTACAAATGATCTCATAAAATCTAATATCGGAACATCAAAGATTTCAACTTTCAATGAAAAATTTAGAGGCATTTCATTTTTTTTTTAAACATGACCTACTCGTCGTAAACAAAGTTTGCCAACAAATGCACCAACCAACAATTCACCACTTTCAACTCCTCAAGCGCCTTCTCCACTACCTATCAGGCACGGATACATCTGGCACTCATATCACGCATGGCGATCTATCTACAAATCTTCTAGAACGCAAATTGAGCTGATGATTTAGTAAACCGGAAATCCATGACAGAGCATTGTTCTCTCCTTGGCTCAACTGCTATCTCATGGACCGTAAAAAAACAACAAATCGTTGCTCAATCGTCTACAAAGGCGGAGTATCGTGCCCTCACTACCGCTACCGTCAATATCATATGACGTTGTCACCGCCTTACGAAACTTGGAGTAGAACAACGACATCCAATGAAACTCTTTTGCGACATTATTTGTCATGGTTATTGCCGACAATCCGGTGTTCCACACACAAGCTAAGCACATCGAGATAATTTACCATTTCATTCGCAATTACATCCATCAAGGATAGCTGAAAATCCATTACATACCTACACAAAATCGCCCAGGTGATATCTTCCCTAAACTTCATAATAAGGAGACATTTCACTACTTCAAAATCAAGCTTCATGTTCTTTGCAAGACCAATCACCTTGAAAGGGAACCATAAATATATTTACCTTATTGCACTAGTTATACTTCAAGACTATATTCACTACCTAGAGGTAGTTATGTGATAAAACTTTAGCCTAACATATGTATTCGAGTAGCGGGGAGTAAATCCTTGATTTGGTATCATTTCTGCTTTAGATGAGAGAAGTGTAAAACAATTGCTTTTTAAAATTAAAAACAATAATTGAGTTATTCAAATGCATCAGCCCACTAAATTCGAAGTGTGTGTGTGTGTGTGTGTGTGTCTATATATATATATATATATATACGTATACACTAAATTCGAATTGTGTAATAACAAAATAAACAAAGCAAACAGAAAAAAAAATGAACAGCAAAGAAAGTAAATGTTCAATGAACAACAAGCGGTATTAGGATAAAGAAAGTACATCAGATAAAGGCAGTAAATCTCAGCAAACAAATACTGAAAACTTGCCAAACAAATTTATATGTACTCATTATCTGATTTCAATGTTCTTTGTTTACAGGAATACAGTTTAGGCCATAAATAAACTAAAATATGAACAACACAAATCATATACAGATATATAACTCCTGGACAGGTTCAAAAGTTTATTAGCAGTTACATGAGTGAAACAGAAAAGGTTTATTACTTTTTATTATTTTCTGATTCAAATCAAAGTCGCATTAAAGCAGACTTTAAAAAATGATGAGCAAAATAATTGGAACTGTAAATATATTAGCAATAATAGAAAGGAGGGCTTGTGTCCATTATGTAAAATGTAATGATGGATCAGTTCTGTGGTTTTCTGGTTTCAGTTCTCTTGCCATATATCAAGCCAGTGTCCTGGACGATGTTACAGAATCATAAGAATGGAAATTATTAGTTTACAGGATTTATAGTTAGAGATGGATAAATAAATACCTGTGGATCAGGAATGGGCTTTCTTTTCTCAATGTAACGATTAGGATCTGAAGCTGCAGCTAAAGCTGCCCTCTCCTGAATCAAAAGGTGTCGTTAACACCATGGGCAGAAGTATAGAAAGTATTTCAATTCACATAAATATAACAAGAAAACACCGCCAACCTATCAAAGTTTATCAAGGAATCTTTATATATACAGAAGCAACACTGTAAAATTTAAACTTGAACTGAAATTAAATTTAATAATTAACAATCACATAACATATGACACAATTTTAACTTTTTATATGTAACCAAAAAAATTAGTTGATCAAGCAAAAGGAATGCACTTTTGTTACCAACTAAATAGTAATTAAGATCGATAGCAGTGGCGGGTAACTGACAGCGAGAATGACGACGAGTGGCGAGATCACTTAATTCACAATATGCATTTGAGATTCGCTCAAATCCAGTGAATTCCAAATGCATAAAAATGAACTAAAGAACGAATTTCAAATACATTGTAAATTTAAACTACATTTGTTTTTCTTCTGACTAAATGCTTGAATTTTAAAACCCCTGCAAAAGGAATGCACTTTTGCTATCGACTAAATAGCCCCTCAAACAAACTTGTAGCTATTATGAGCTATAATCCATTCATCTATGTGTATTGAATTTTAGTACAAATGCCTAAATGATAAGCTCATCTTTGTTGCTACAAATATTCTAACACAACTTTGAATGCTACAACTATTTTATTTAATTCTTAACCTTCACATCCTATAATAATTTCAAATTTGAATTTAAATTTAATAATATAAAATCTTATATTCATTTATGACTATTTAATATTCAACCAATTTATTTGAGAAAAAAGTCAAAATAATTGTTTGACTTTCAGAGATCATTTTAGTCCACAGTCTATAAAAACGTCAATTTAATCCCAGACTCTTTTAATATGAGATAAAATAGTCCCCAATGAGGACTAATTAAGCTCTAAATTATAAAGAGTCTGGGAATTAATTTGACACTTTTATAAACTTGGGGCCTAAATGGCCCCTTATAAATAGTCAAAGGGACTACTTTAGCATTTTATTTTATTTAATAGCCAATTACACATGATACATGACATTAGTTTTAAACTTAATTTTTTTTATAGTTGTAATTTAAATTAAATTGTCAGCTACAATCATTTAACCCATGCCTAGGACTCAGTATAACTACTACCCAACTTCATTTAACCCATGCCTAGGCCTTTAGTACCAAGTAATTAAATAAAAATGAAAGGCAACCAAACCAAAAGAACAATGCATCAACTTCATAGCAGTAGAAATTCCGAATAGAGTTTTGCTTCAGAAAGCATAAAACACGAAGATATATGTCAACGCTCATTCACAATTTTGATAATGCGTTCAACAAACATTACGCAATTGAAAATCTTTAAACCACAAGAGCACATTTATTATGTATTAAGGTTACCCAAATAGCAATGTTTAACCTCTTAATTTTATTGACTATTTTTCTCCAAAACTTTCTAATCAACAAAGAATAGTTTTAGATCATGTCTAAATATTTGATTCGGATTTGAGACCATCCGATCTTGAGACTACATGCTAAAAAGTAGTTTACTTTAACCGCCAGTCCTTTATCTATAGTGCATCTTCTGAAATGCACTTCTAAAAGCATTTCGTATTGGTGTTGTCGAACATGGCCACGCTTTCGACACCTGCGCCCAATCACATATTAGCGTATATTCACTTGCAAAGATCATGTTTTCACTAAGAGGAAAATGCACTACCGAACTTTGTCCCATAGAATAGAAGCCCGACTCTCAAAAAGTATCTAATATAAATAGTTATTTTATTAAGAATTGTTCGAGAATTTTATTGTAATTTTGGTTGCACTAGGTAGAAATTAATGTTGTAATTCTCCAAAATCGATAATAAAATTTTCAGTTATTCTAACAAGATGTAAACATTAATTGTGTAACCTGTGGAAAGTTTTCTATTTTACTCTTTTTTTTCCTCTTTTTTTTTAATGTGTTCTCCTCGTCCGCATAAGTTTCATTTATTTTCAAGTGAAGTAAGTAAAGATGCACCACAACACAACTGTGACACTCTTCGACACAACTGTAGGCATGATGATGAGGAAGTTTATTTATTTACAATAAGCTAGCTTAGCAAATTACATTTTTATCAATAATGATGAATGGCTTCTTAAAAAGGGCATTGATTTTAGTAGTAAAAATGATCGTGATACCAGGAGTTACATTACATAAATGTGTTGATATTTTTTTAATGTTTTTGAAGATTATACACTAGTTTTTATTTCAGCTTATCGTGTGAACAATATTATTTTGCTATTCAATGGATCATACCTATTGATTAATGTTAATGCTAATGTATTATCACAATTAAGCACACTTGAAAAAAAGTAAAAAACAATAAAATATTGCAATACAATTATAATTAAATCTTTTCTTGTTGACCTTTAAGCTTCTTATGTGATACATATTATTTTACATTTCATTTAGTATGATATTTTCATAGATAACATAGACAATTTTCAATTTATATTAATGGTTTAATTGAAAAAAAAGTTCATAAGATACTGTGCCTCATGTGTGTGCATATCGTATTGTCTCATGTTGGTCTCCATGCATTATAGTTGCATTTGGTGCCACCAATGCTAGTGAGCCTATTCTGCAAAAAGACACAGAAGGCCATTTGCAACTATTAACATCATAGCAACCATGATTCTTGAAGTTGCAACCATTTGCAACTGCTAACATCATAGCAACCATGATTCTTGAGGCCGCACCCAAACAAAGGTCGACGTCAACGGCGACTTGCCCCCTTCTCATGTGGCTAGTACCGGGGGCATCATTAGAAATGAGATCTAAGACTTTATGGTTGCTTCTGGATAGCATATGCAGCACTGAGACAATGCTCGGGTGGAGCCCCGAGCCACTCTCGTCCTGAAAAACATCATGAAGTCATAGATATTTGAAGGGCATGATATTGTGGGTGACAATGCAAATGTCATCAACTATTTGAGACGAAGCATGGAGGACAGGATTTGACAGACTCGACCATATGATAGCCTAGATTTTACCTTCCTCGCATAGTTTAGGCAAATGATTTTTAGTTCCCAAAGAAGTTATAAAGCCACTCATTTTGTACAGTTGGCGCTTCGGGATGGTTTCATTTCGACATGTGCATGAGACTCATGCACTTTTCTCTTCTTAGGGATAATAGATCTCACATTCTACAAGCATAGTTGCATAGCTTTCATGCCTTTCTAATATTTTGAGATAGAATGCAATATGCAAATTAATAAAAAAAAAGTCTTACATGGAGCCATTCTTGTAGGTTTCTCCTCTCGTGTCTCTTTGTTGACTAGTTATTTAGGATTATTTTTATTGATTTCTTTGTTTCACTTTATTTTATTCTTTGATTATAAATCTTTTGATCTACGAATTTTTTATTTTTTGTAACTATATCTTTTGCACCAAAGATTTTCTTGTTCCAAGTGTGACTCAATTATATTATCTATAACTGACAAATGAAATTTGAAATAAATTTTATATTTATATAGATGTTTGAGGCATGTACAAAACTAAAAATTAATGGCTGAATAAATTTTTTATTTTAATTCTCACTTCATTCCACTTCTAGAATTCAATCAATCAAGCAACAAACTTTAAAAATACCGGGAGACAACCAAGAGAGAGGTAATCTCCTTGTATAAGTGTTAGACTTATTTTTTATTAAATTCGTTAACTTTATTTATGAATTTTCATTAATTTGACAAATTAAATCTTCATATAATTTGATTCTCATTAAGTGTGTTGATATATGAGTGGCTTTCTCAATACTAATTTTCTAGTCATAGTTTCTACTAAAAAGCAATTAGATCTTAGCTTCAATATCATGTTGTTGACTTTCAACGAAGGTAGCAAATAATTATTTAAAATTAAGACTTTGTGCCCTACGAATTTTGTTCACTTGTTGCATGATTTTCAACAGTCCATATTAGGTTTGTATCAAAAGCCCTAGAACTTAAGATATCATTTATTAGATTTAATATGAGAGTTTAATATAGCCTCAGAAAATCTATTAGTTGAAAGTTCTAAAACAATCAGTTAACATAAGAAAAAAAAATTATACAGAATAAGTTTTTTAATGGTTCTAGATAAATCTAACCCAATTATCATGGTGTTAAGATTTGTATACTTACATTTGATTAGAAATATAATTATGAGGCTTTTTCATATCGTACAAAAACTTAGATAAATTTTAAATGAAACAATATGTGTGAGTCAAAAGTGTTACATTTATTAAAAAAATTTAATGTGACTTCCTCAAAAAATTTGGGAAGTTTTCATATTAAAATGAAATCTAATGTAATATTAAACATAGAGTTAATTAAAAATATTTGGCATTCATTGATTATAAAGATCAATTATATGATCAATGTAATAACTAGTGTGTTTGAGTATTTTACAAAGTTTAATGGTCTTGTATCCGAACAATATTTACCTTTAGATTATCACATCAATATATGCCTTATAAAATATTTTATGTAAAAATTTAAGAATGAGTTGAGCTACATTTTTCAAAAAAAATTAATGTTATTTTTCACAAATCTTTTGAAATTTGGAATATTATAATTACCATACTTTCAGGGTAAAAATTTAAGAATGAGTTAAGCTACATTTTTTAAAAAAAATTAATGTTATTTTCCACAAATCTTTTGAAATTTGGAATACTATAATTACCATACTTTCAGGATTATCCTTTATTTAATATTTCTAAGGCAAAATCCTTTCTATGTCACCCAAAGCTTATTTAACCTAAAACTACACCAAAATCATGTACAATAAAATTTGATCATATTGAAAAAAAAAATAGTTCATTAATATTTTAAACTACAGTTTGTAAATATTTTTTAATTGCGAACCGGATGCAAAAACTTTTCATACATTGTATGATTCAACATCTTATTTTGCTAAATCTTAATCTGCACCAGAGAACAAATTAGAACATGGTCATGAGCCCAGTTAAAATTGACCGGATGGTTAAAACTTGAAGCAAAAAGAATCAAAGATCATGTTTAAACATAAACTTCAAATAAAATTTATATTTAAACTCAATAGCGAAACTTAACAACTCGTGTAATGGTGTGGTTGAATTACTCGAGCAACCTGATAAAATGATTCTTGAGACATAATTATCCATATGAAGAATAACCAAATAGATTTTGAATTTACTTTTGGTCATGATTTCATGATTTACAAATTTATACAAAGAACTTTATAGAGAAATTCAAATTACACCTACTCACCAAAAGATTTATACTTAATATATGTCTGCAAGAAAACTTGAAATTTGAAATTTTTGAATTTAAAAAAGCATTATTCATCATGATTATTATTTAATCGTAAGACTATTTTTCTTTAAAGGATAGGTCAACTATGTGATGAATAAATCATGTGTGGTTTGTTAGCTATCAGAAAAAAATAATTATGGAACCTAATAAAAATAAATTTTAAGTTATTTTCATCATTTCCTCCTCTTAAAATTAGTTAGGTTAATCATTAGGAAACATAAAAGTATTTTGGCATTTTTCTTGTATGCATTATAGTCTATTGTATTATCTATTAGTTATGCATAATTTGTGTGAAAATATTCTTAGGAAGTTTATTAGAAATAACAATTATAAATCTATACATATGTGAATTTAAAATATGAGGGATCTAAATTAATATCATGAGTGATCAACCAATACAATGACTTTTTTCCCTTTCCACCTTCACGAATCATACCAACACTTCATTTACACTATTTTCAAATAATAATATCAAACTTGTGCATGAAGCTATTGTCGCTAATGAAATCGTGTCTAATACCGATGCTGGAAATCAAAGGTGTCTTGTAAAATGGAAAGAAAAATTTGTGAGTGATTGTTTATAAATATTTATACAAGACATATCATATCTACAACCAAATCTATCCAAAGAATATTACATAAAAAGTTTGTTAGGGGTCAAATTTTCTGTCAAAAACAATAAAAATAAAAAGAGGAGATGAGCTTTTTTACTTTGACCTTCCACTGATTTCAAAGAGACGTCCAACCATGTGTTCAATTTTAAACACTAAAACTCTATTAATATTGTCATTAGCATCACCAAGTCCATTGAAGAGCTATTCCAACTGCTTCATTCTCCAACTTTTCTATTCACCAAGTCCTTTAGCTTCTCTTTCTAGATTTTTCCTATTTTTAGCTCTTCTGTGGTTCTCTGCCTTCCTGGATCTTAAAACTCCCCTGTAGCAAGGATTTATTTTTTCTCATGTGATCTAGTCATACCGCTTCTACAATAATGACTTTTTGCCGTCGGGTGCAACTCTATCATGCTATCTATGACTAATAAAGGGAAATCCTAATTGAATTTGTGACTATACATATCAATTTGTGGCACGTACAAAACTTAAATTAATGATTAAATGAATTTTATATTTGGACATGTAATATCTTTTACTTTTAAGATTCCAATCATTGATCAAATGAGACATATGAATTTCAAAAGAATTATATTATAATGGAAGCAAGAGAGTTGCTTTATGGTGAATCCTTTACCTTCTATGTTTTTCTTCCATGTTTTATTCTTGGTTTAAAAGGATGGTTGGGTTTAGTTGAATTTGATAAAATCTAATTTCAATCAAATGCAACAAATTGAAAATAATTGTGCCTTTTTATACTAAATTTATTATCATTATTATTTCCAATATAATGCCATTGAGTTTTTTGTTTGAACCATTTTTTTATCGTGTTCTTAGTTTTAATCCAATTTGACAAGACCCTGAATTCCATGTCAGTGCAACTGTGAATAACAACATATTACTTTCTACATCTCCGTGTAACTAAATTCTTCAATAAAAATGAGTAATAACCATACATAGATTTATGATCATTTATAAATCTTACCCAATCAAAATCAATGAAAATTTCTCTGCCTGTGTTAGGTCATTTTTGGAATAATAGCTCTTGTCAAGGTCCTTTTTAAATTACATTAGTATTATATATACAGCATCCAAATACACCTTTATAATGTTATTCATAAACTGCTTTATACACTGACAAAGTAAATATCATGTCTAATGTATGATATGCTAAAGCTGAATTTTAATTCTAACTTTGTTTAAAGAATTCATTGTTGTCTTTGAAAGCTTACATGCTAGCATGCGAGTTTCATTTAATAAGTTCGAGTTGTAGTGCCCATGAGAGATAGAAAACTTGTTGCTTGATTTTGAGAATCCAATCCTATAAAATATTTTAATAAACAAAAAATCATTGAATTCAAATTCTCTTACTATAAGAACTTTCAGCTTATTTATCTCTTTTTCATGATTCTCTGACAAGACGATATGATTAACATATACAATTGAGATAGATATTTTACTTTCAATCATTATTTGGTAAAAAGCATGGTCGAATTATCCTTGAGAGAGTATCCATGCCTTCAAATCACCATGGTGAATTTGTTGAACCATGACCTTGGTGATTGTTTTAAGCCGAACAAACTTGATTCTACAAACTTGGTTCATATTATTATTCCTTTCAAGCCTGGAAGGATTGTTGTATAGACTTAATCTTCTACATCCCTATTTAGAAAATCATTTTTAACATTTAGTTGATGAGGTGACCAATCTAAATTAGCATCAAGAGAAAAATAAGCCTGATAGTCTTCCTCTTAAAAACTATGACAATAATTTATTGATAATCAAATCTACAGGTTTGAGTCAACTCTTTTGCAACTAATCTTGTCTTATATTAACAAATACTTCAATATGCTTTAGATGTTGCATTGAAAATCTATTTGAATCCAACAGGTTTATTACCTTTTTGAAGATTTCAAATTCCCCATGTAATATTTCTTTGAAGAGCTTAGATTTCTTCATGTATTATATTTCTCCATTCAAGCATCCACAAGACTTCTTGAATAGTGTTTGAATTTTCCAATGGAAAGATTCATAATAAAAGCATGAAAAAGATGAGATAATTTGATTATAGAAAACATAATAATTGATAAATGTTATGTACAAGTTCTAATGCTTTCCTAAAAGTAACAATCGTCAAATGTAGATTATCCTATTATCTTATTCTTATAAGCAGTGCCATGTCTTGGGCCAAGCTTTGGGTATAATTCAAGAGAAATGCTTTGTTCCCTATTATAAGTTAAATTTTTCTAACGTCTGGAATAGATATTCCTTCATGACTTCCTTGTCATATGTGATCTTTGAAACTTTTATGGAAAGAATGAGTTTCAAATGAGTGGGATTCAAACATTTGTAAAAGGTGTACATTGAGATACAGTAACACTATTAGTATTGCAAAATTCAAACTCATATAGCGAGTTGGTGTTCCACCCTGAATGTTAATGTTGGGAGAAAATGATTAGTTTTCAAAAAAAAGGCACATCTATGGCGAGGAAATATTTTTTACAAGTACAACATTTAAACCCTTGTTGAAGAATAGAATTGTCAATGAAAATGGATTTTATGGTTGTTAGATCCAATTTACTTCTTTGATGAGGAGAAATATACAGAAAAATAGGTCAATTTAACACTGGGAGAGCGATAGTCGATAAGAATCTATTTATGGAATAAGCATGGGCAAAGATTTGCAAAGAAGTTTAAAATTTTAGAATTCTTGATGATATGACATTCAATTAATAAAATATGTTGCAGTAAGAATAATCTACCCAGTCCCCAAATAGTGCTTTGGGATATTACTGGTACTTATAACTGATTGAGGAACCTCTAGGGGATGTCTAATTTTTCTTTCTAATACTATATTTTAATGAGCATGAATAAAAGAACTTTGATGAATTATTCTTGTTGAATAAGATAATCTCAACAAATGAAATAAAAACATTGTTTTTTTATTGTCATTCTAGAGTGTTAAAAATTGGTTTTGAATTGGGTCTATATAAATGAATATAATTTCCTGAAAAATGAAATTTGTGTTAGATTTGTCTTTCATTAGAAAATCCAAGTGATTTTAGGGTGATAAAGGATATAAATCATCTAATGTCGACGAAGTTGTTTACTCAATTGTAACTATGAATGATAACATAAGTAGGGGTGACAAGAACCAAACCAAAATTGCTTGACCAGAACCCAACCTGAAAATTAAACGTGTCAGAAAGTTCACTCGAACGCAACCCACCTTCAACCCTTTAACCCAAATCCGACCCATATCATAACCAAATCATAAATAATAAACTATTCAAGTATTTTGAGTCAATCTCAAGTCAAATCTGAATTGGCGGGTCGATTTCCAGTCAATTTTGGGTTGACGAGTCAACCCAAACTCAACTTGAAAAATTAATCAGGTTAAAATTTTTAACCTAAGCCCGAACTGAAAATTTATTTTTTCAGTCTGAAATTATCAATTGTTCATGAAACATTTTTCAAGTTGGCATGTCGAAATTTTTGAAATCCCTAAACACAATGTTGTAAAGCTTTATAAGAATGATTAGGAAGATATTTTATGAATGTTTAGACAATTGATAATTTCAAACTTAAAGGGTTTAAAAAATGCCTAGAAGAGATAATTTTTTTTGTTGCATAAATTTTGGAAGGACAAGGCGAAAGAGACGAAATTTTTTTACTTTCAATAAAGAAAGATATATACTAAGCATGTTCTTTTGTTTTTTGTTTCTCTTCAACATTTAAGATGCATAGACCTACATTTTTCCTTCAATTCATATCCTAAAATTCAAAATGCTTAAAAAAACAGTAGTAAATTCATATCTTTAGTAATTTTATCGATTGATAATAAGTTACAGGAAAGTTTAGGAATCATGAGAATTGAGTTAAGAACTAAAGAGCTAGTGATGTTAATAATCCAAATGTTAATTAGGTATGATGTTAACATGTCAACAATTCTAATTGTATAGTTATTTAAACAAAAATGAAGAGTGAAATAAGAAGGCATTCCCTATCTTCTGAAAAAAAAGATTTGAGAAAGTACTGTAAAAAATATGAATATTAACGGTCAAGTGATGAAGATATTGATTGCTTTTTAAAAACCACACTTTTACACATCTATTGAATTTAAATAGTTGAGTTATGGAGCTAATATTATCTCTTCAAATGTCTCGGTTATATTTTTAACATAAGTGAATATCGCTAATATGCATCACAGGTAACTTTAAGGCGGCACCATCCTGGGATTCATAAGCCATCACATAATTTCAAAGGGCTAAGAGAAGAAGCAGGAGTATAAACCATATCTCATAAAATAAAGGATAAGAAGATAAAATCTCCATGATCCTAGAATCAAGAGCATTACATAATCCCATAAGACAACAAACAGTATTTCATATCCTATACTTCTCTTGGTTTCAATTAACTTTCATATGATAACCGCTCGGAATTTGTCTCTGGATAAAACAAAAACAAAAAGAATAAGATGAAACGCAGAGATTTGGTAGCCAGATTAAGACTCTGCAGCTCTTACCCTGAATTTTTCATTTTCTTGTCATTTCTTTCTGTCCAAGTCTTAACATCAAAAAAGCTAATTTTTTTTTTAAATACTAATACTTTATATTCATTTTTTAAGGGACATTGATAACATCTAAAATACAGGATAAATATGCCCACAAAAGAGATATTCCTTTTCTTTGTCCTCAAAATTGTACCCTTGCTCTGTCAAAAAAACAAAGTTCTTTCTACAACCATATCTGTATCACTCTATTTTGTTACTTTGGTTTCTAGTTTAATTTTTAAATTAAAAAACCTACAAGGTACAAAGCAGATAGTCAAAGACTTTAGCCTGAATTAATTTCTTACTTGCAACAGACTCCACCATATTCCATAGAAAAAAGAATAAGTTGGTTTAGCAATGTATAGGCTTAAAAGTCCAGTTTGGCTTCAAAAAGAAGAGAAATCGCTACAGCAATCAGTTCCCAAGTCTCAAAGCAGTAAAATATGCAAAATTTGTACAAGCATACAAGAGCAAGTAGTCTGGATAAACATGTTTTCAGTGCATGCCTAACATATGGTATGAGAATTATATTAAACATATTTCCCAGTACTACAATGCTCTGAAGCAAAAAGCAAAAATGCATCAATTAGCAGAATTAGGGTAAGTTGAACTAAGTTTGATAATATTGAACTTTAGAAAATGCCAGTGATAGATACCATAAGTAGCTAGATCTCAAGAACCCATCCAACTTAACCGGCATCAACAATGCATAACCATGAAATATAATCTAGCATTCGATGAACAATAACATGCACCTTGAACATACGACTAAAGCCTCCACACAAAAAAATCACTTGAACACTAGTACCAGCTATAAACAAAGTGCAGATAAAAACCCTAGAATATGACAGCGGGGTGAAAGGATCAAAGAAAGAATATAATGGGAAGAGATACCTGCTCGGCCTTGAGCTCGCGGGCGGGCTTGACCCAGAGGAAATACGCGAGAGTGCCGGCGACGGCCCAGGAGGCTAGATTACTCCAGCCTCGCAATCCTCCCAGTGAGTTGCCAACGAAGGACCTCACGTTGCCAATCATTCTTCTGGAGCTAGGGCTAACCATTTTTACAGTTTACGGAGAACTAGCGGCGCTGAGGAGACCCGGCGTCACCTGAAACATTGCAATAATTTCTTTCAATCATTTTTCAAATTTAAAGCAAATTTCTTTGGAAAGACAAGATTGAAGAACAAAAAAGATTTTTCCCCGTTCAAAATTAGAATTTCATTCGATACGTGTACCGCATGAAAGCTTACAAACGGTAACTAATAAGAAGCTGCCACGTGGAATTCGGCATCACTGCTATTATTTATGTTACGAACTCTATTTTTTTTACGCGCGACCCGGCCCGACCCACCTTTTTCCGGAAAATTTAATGCATAAGGTCCTTTCCCGGTTATCCCCCACTTTACTTTCGCACTTTAGGGTTTGGAGCTGTCAAAATGGATTGCTCTGCAGACGAAGAGAACTACAACCACTTCCAGATTCATGCAAGTTTAGCTTCGTTCAGAATATTTTCGATGAAGACAACGAGAAGGACATTCAGATCCAAGTGAGTTTAGTTTCGTGAATAATGTTTTTTTTTATCTTAAAAACATTGTTGTGGTTTGGGTTCCAGGGTTTATGCGAGTTTTATTTTTTGAATTTATGGATACTTCTGGCATTTCTCTGGGTTTATCGGAGGTTTAATTAGTTGATTTAATAGTATTACTTTAGTTTTTAATCTGAGGTTTAGTTCTGGCATATCATTGTTTGTGTCTAACAATTTGTTTCTCTGGGTTTATCGGAGTTTTACTTTAGTGGTTTTCATTTTATTCGAAGTTGTTGTCGTTGTAACTGTTTATGTTATGCTTGCATTTAGGTCGGAGTAATGGTTTATAGTGTTACCACGGTATTATCTTGTCAGTATTCTCGTGTTATTTTTGTTAATAATGGATGTTGGTGTTATTGTGGGGTTATTGTGCTATTATTATGGTTTTATTGTTGTGCTATTGTACTGTTAAAGAGAATTTTTTTTCTGCTACTTTATTATTTTATTGTTGTGTGATTGTGGTGTTATTGTCTTTGTTTTTTGTGTTATTGTGGGGTAATAGTTTATAATGTTACCACGGTATTATCTTGTTAGTATTCTCGTGTTATTTTTGTTAATGAGGGATGTTGGTGTTATTGTGGGGTTATTGTGTTATTATTATGGTTTTATTGTTGTGTTATTGTACTGTTGAAGAGAATTTTTTTGTTGCGGCTTTATGGTTTTATTGTTGTGTGATTATGGTGTTATTGTCTTTGTTGTTTTAATAGAAGCACGTGTTTTACTATTATCTTCTTATTTCTATTTCTATAACTTAAATCATTGAATGCAGGAAAGAAAGAAGATGGGCGAACAAGCCAAGTACTGTTTTTTGAACCATTTGACACAAATTTGTGAGCAATGAGATAGAGTTATTTATTGACTCATTGAGAGCTTAGTCAGCATCATGAAGAAGTTGAAAATTGTAATATATGTAATATTCATTTTAGTTGAGGGAGAGTTTCCTGATTTCTCGGTGGCAATGAGATGGAGTTATTTAGTGATTCAGATAATTTTTATTGAATCATTCGCATCAATGATTAAAGGTTGATTGAGAGGAAGTTTCAGGCGGTTCGCACATCTAAAGTTGATCGAGTTATATAATCTGATGTCAATGTCGAAGATGTGATTTGTATCAAGTAAGTTGTAATAGGTTTGTTAAATTGTGGAAACAGAATAAAATGTAATTGTAATTTTTGATGTTTTGGACTTCTTAAGTCTGATGTGAATGGTGTTCCGTCAGGTGAACCAGTTGAAACACCAGTCACATGAGACTTAAGAAGTGTAGAACAGCATAACTTGCAATAACATTTTATTCTGTTTCCACATTTTAGCAAACACATTACCTGAATTACTTGATACAAATCACATCATCAGCATTGTCATCAGATTATATAACTCGATCAATTTTAGATGTGCGAACAGCCTGAAACATCCTCTCAATCAACATTTGATCATAGATGTGAATGATTTTTCGACTTCTTATCAATCAAGATTATCTGAATCATTGAATAACTCCATCTCATTGCCTCTAAGCAATCAGGAAACTCTACCTTCAACTAAAATGAATATTACATATATTGCAATTTTCAGTTTCTTCACTGATCCTGACCAAGCCCTCAATGAGTAATTAAATAACTCTGATCTCATTGCCCACAAATTTAACAAACAGAGTTGGAGTTGAATCTACATGCCAACGGTCTGACCTCCCCTTTGATGCATACTATGTATTAAACAGTGGTTATTGTTATATGTATCGTTATGTTTATTCGACTTGCTATAATATTGTCGTATTATTAGTGAATTATTCGATTATTATTAATCTAATTTTCGTTATGTAGTATATTATTTTAATGCATAGTGATTTGTGTATTATTAACTTATCTCTTTATTAACATCGAGGTAATGTATTATTATGGTTGTATTATTGTATTATTTGAGTCTTATTGTGGTGGCATTAATGTGATTGGCTCCGCCGTAATTTTTTTAGTGCCCTGCGGTGTTATCGTGGTTTTATTGTTGCTTTATTATGTTTTTATTTAGTGGAGTATTAGTATGATTGTATTATGGTAACATTCGAGGGTTCCTTGAAATTTTAAAAAAATTTTATCACGTGGGACCCGGCTGTATTCCCGCCCTCCCGAATTGATTAAACAAACATATTATGAAAAGTCTATAAAAAAAGAACTCCGGAGAAAAACCGACAGGCGCACAACCTCTTTTGTCATTCGCCATCTATTTAGGGTTTTGAGTCTTCATTCGTCGGTCGAAGTACATTCCTCCGTTCACCGCTAGAGTTCAGCTGATCAAGATGGAAGCCGAGCCTTTTGAGATGGAAATAGATGAAAACCCTACGACATTGGAAGTCGAAGAGCCATTGGCAATGGAAACCGAAGATGAGCCGTCAAGAATGCAGTCCAAGAAAAAAACCAATGACCGTAAGAAGAAGGTTATTGAAGAGGGTTTCGCGAGGTAATATTTCTTTTTCTTGGTTGTTTTTCTTCTTCTATATGCATTTCTAAATAATATTGTGATAAAATTTAGTTCTTTTAAATAGTGATTATTAGGGTTTCTTGGTTGTTTTTTCTTCTTCTAATACTATGGTTCTTCAAGGTAATAGTGATTATTACGGTGATAAAATGCAATTCTTTTAAATAAAATGCAGTTCCTTTAATAAAAATGCAGTTTTCGTATACAAAACTTGACTTATATTAAATAATAAAGTCAAATAAAACCCTAATAATGTCATAAAGTCAATTAAAACCGTAATAATCCAATAAACTCAAATAATACCGTAATAAAGTGAAATAATAGTACAAGAATAATACCTTCAAAATATAACAATAATACCATAATAATGTTATAATAATACCGTACTACAACGTTAATAATATCACTGAAATATAACCACAATATTATCGTAATAATACCGTAGTATTACTTGAATAATACAATCGAAATATTGCCACAATAATATTGTAATAATACCATAATAATACAATCACACTAGAATAACACCTGATATTTGTTGCATTGTATTATTTTTGGTAAGTTAGTGAACCCACGGTCAATGAGCTGTAGATGCGACCATCTGGGGTTAGAGATGCGCTGGATAAGGTGAGGCATTCAATATCCGAGGATACGAGAAATGAGCTCAAAGTAATGAATGTTGAACAGTTCTTGGACCTCCCTCCATATCCTCAAGAGAATATCTTGACACTTCAGATGTTGCAATGTTGGCAGCAAGATAAAATGGTTTTCAATATTGGAGGGAAAGAATTGTGATTGTTGCCTGATGAAGTTGCCCTGCTAATTGGCATGCCAAATTGAGGTGCGGTGCTAAAGTGGAGTAAACGTCCATCTTGTGGCGTGGATGCCCAGCATATGAGGAACAATCTTTTGGATTTCGCAAGAGGGGGGTCTTCTATCCCTTTTGCTATATTGTTTATAAAATTTTTATTATCTAGTTTATTTTTTTGCTTGAGTAATTTTAGTGTACCCAAAGGAATTAACAACTTTGGGGAGAACATATAGACTTTTGCCTCATTTTATTGGTTGATTGCGCTTTGTGATTTTCTTATAGAGCAAATTAATGTAGTGGCCATCAAATTATTGTGGAACAAACCTATTAGATATATAAATGGTTTTCTTTATTTGCTTACGGTCAATATATTGTAGAACCTGAACATCGTTACTGTTTATAATTGTCTTTTATGCTGAATATTGTGTATCTTTTATGCAGCTTTGATTTTTTGAGCATACATCTGTGGTAACGCCTACCAATGCTGAAGCCAGACCTAGGATGTTGAGGTGGCCAACAACTGTTAGCTTGAACTCCTCACAGATAGATGTGGCCTTTAAGAGGCTGACCAGTGAAGAGGTCAGTCATTTACACTGTTGTTAAATAACATATTTTTGGAATAGTGATTAAGGTTCTTGTATCCTGAAATGTCTTGCAGGTCAATAATAAATTCTTGGACCTACGAGAGAAGGAACTAAATTTTCTGGCCAATCCAGATGAGGGACTACCTGATATTTGTCAAATTCATCAGCCTGAAATTAAAGTAGAACCTCCTGTAACATTTGATACGGGGCCAGTTGTTGAAGGGGAGATTGCCCCAGAACCAATTTTCAATGTAATGAACAAGAACCTTGAAGCAATATATGATCTTATCAAAGGAGAGGAGAAATGGTTCAAGGAGTTCTGAGGGACTCTTAATACAATTACTGTTGGAGTTTCGGGTCTGCAAGACCAAATGTTGAAACTATAGAATAAAATTGTAATCTCACATACTGACGAGGAATATGCCCAGCAGCCCTCCCCTCCTGTTGGAATCCCACATGCTGTTGAGGAATTTTCCCACCCCCCCTCCCCTCCTGTTGTAATCACACATCTTGAAGAGGTATCTGCCCAGCCCCTCCCCTCCTGTTGTAATCACACATGCTGAAGAGCAATCTGCCCAGCCCCTCTCCCCTCCTATTTATGCTGGAATCCCACATGCTGATGAGCATTCTGCCTAGCCCCCCTCCCCTTCTATTATAATCCCTCATGTTAATGAGGAATCTTCCCAGCCCCCCTCTTCTCCTATTGGAATACCATATGCTGTTGAGGAACCTGCCCAACCCCCACCCAGTTGATTTCCAGCTTATTGCATAGGGTAAAGGGCCGACACAATCGTAGGAAGAAGGTTGTGAGCTTCCCTTTCACACCATTTGAATATAAACGAAGGAAAACATCAAAGGATGCTGAAAAGATTTTGTCTGTTGATGAAACAATGACTTATGAAGATACTACTGACTCTCTAGAAAAAACACATGTACAAATTTCAGAGATTGTAGAGCAAATACTTGATACTGCAACCTCAGATCAGCCAATTGCTGCTACTACTGCCACCCCATAACTACCTGATACTGCTGCCACCTCACCAATAACTGAAACAGATTTGTGGTTAGTAGTATATGTACCTCCAGTACATGCACCGGTATCACCTGCAATGGAAGTATTTGAAACATTGGTATTTCTAACCTAATTTGGATTAATTTCTTATATGTAGTTTATTTAATTTGATATTCCAATTGCTTTGTTTATGTGTAGTCCTCACTAACTGAGAAGCACGTAGATTTTTTAGGACGAGTACTGATATCTGAGGAAATGCAAACAGTAATTGATCAGTGCTTGTCACAATACCCTGTAAAGTGAGTAGCATTCAATTGGTCATTTCATCACAAGTTTATTAATGTAAGGTGATATAGATATTATTTTTACCCTTCAAGAATGACTTTATTGTCCACCTAAGATATAGTTCAATCTATATTGATTGGGGTATGATGGATGATGTCTTGTGCAATGGATGGATTGGGAATGACCAGATGGATGCATTAGCCCTCATCCTTCATAGGAGGAAGACTCAAACTCCAACATCATTCCAGCGATATCTATATGTGTGCTCTTTATACTATGTATACAAGTAAAATAATGGGCTTCATAAGATTTTTTATGCAGTCGATAATTATATTAAAAGTGTGTCAATTCATGCAGGCCTATCGAAAAATGGAAGGTGACGACAACTTAAGGTTTTTGCGCCACATTACGAATAAAGCGGTGAAAGATGTTGAGATTATCTTGTTTCCCATTGTTGAAAACCAGCATTGGATATTGTTGATTGTTGACTTGAAGGATAAAAAATGGAGGATATATGATTCATTACCTAACAAAATGAATAAGGCATTATGCGAGCGCGTTGTAAGTCATAAACTACATAATATGTCAATAACATTCTGATTTTGTCATGCAATAACAAATGTGTCATACACCTTTGTAGATATCAATATTTGCAGCGAATGCTAGACTATGTTTTGGTACGAGAAAATCTGGATCATGGGGGCTGACAACGGTTAAGGGCGTATCAACTCAAAGTAACAACATTGATTGTGACATGTTTGTCTGCAAGTATATTGAAAAACTAGTTGAGGCCAACCCAGTTGATTAGAGCAAGGAGCTGCGGTGGGAGGATGAAATGGCAAGATTTCAGGCTAAATCAGCATATGAAATCTGCATTTGGATCTTCTCTATTAAAAAAAGATTGAACTGATGTGTTTACTTTATTGTAATAGATTTATTTCCAATCAAACGTTCATATTAACTGTTGTGTATTTGGTTGTATTGCAAATGAGACATTAATCTATTGTTGGTCTGGTTGTATAGATTTATCGTTGTATTGTGGTTTTACCTCATATTATTGTAATAGATTTATCACGCTGGTTGTATTTTGGTTTCTTTACGGTCGTGTTCAGGTTTTATACATATAAAGCGTTTCAAGAGCGTTGGTTTTATTGGAATACGCCGCCAAAGATTCCAATGAAACCAGGCGGATCGGTAGAAATAAACTTGTTTTATGTCAATCGCGCTGATTGTACTTAGGTATTTTTACGGTCATGTTCATGTTTTATTCTTATGAAGTGTTTCAAGAGCACCTGATTTTATTGGAATATACCGCCAAAGATTTCAATAAAATCAGGCGGATTGGCAGAAATAAACCTGACTTATGTCAATCGCGCTGGTTGTACTTAGGTATTTTTACGGTTTTGTTCAGGTTTTATTCTTATGAAGCGTTTCACGAGCGCCTGGTTTTATTGGAATATGTCGCTAAAGATTTCAATGAAACCAGACAGATTGACAAAAATAAACCTGACTTATGTCAACCGTGCTGATTGTATTTAGGTATTTTTACGGTCGTGTTCAGGTTTTATTCTTATGAAACGTTTCACAAGTGCCTGGTTTTATTGGAATATGCCATCAAAGATTCCAATGAAACCAGACAGATCGACAGAAATAAGCATGACTTATGTCAACTGCGCTGGTTGTACTTAGGTATTTTTACGGTCGTGTTCAGGATTTATTCTTATGAAGTGTTTTACAAGCGCCTAGTTTTATTGGAATATGCCGCCAAAGATTCCAATGAAACTAAGCGAATCGACAGAAATAAACCTGACTTATGTCAATCGCGTTGGTTGTACTTATG
>NEWO01000319.1:272158-282194 GCA_003013225.1 Phalaenopsis aphrodite
ATGTATTTTTACGATCATGTTTAGGTTTTATTCTTATGAAGTTTTTCACGAGCGCTGGTTTTATTGGAATATGCCGCCAAAGATTCCAATGAAACCAGGCGGATCGACGGAAATAAACCTGTCTTACGACAACCACGCTAGTTGTGTTTTGGTTTCTCTACGATCGTGTTCAGATTTTATTCATATAAATCGTATTACGAGAGATGATTTTATTAGAATATGCCACCATAATAACTCCTAAATAAAACCACAATAAAACAAATGTCTGTTTCAACTTAAACAACAATAATACAACACTAAAACTACTGAATAAATAGTCTATATATTATCATGTATGTCCATCAGTAAGCTCGTATATGTCCCTCTTTGTTGTGTTTGAGAAAATTCATGTACATTGATACTATTAATAAGTAAATGTCAGGAAAGAAGTCTAGATCGAATAGACAAAATTTCAGAATGATCGATTTCACAACCTGACTAAAGTGATCCGCAATTGAAAATAAATTTGGATCACATTCCAGAATGTTATCATGACTTGAAACATTATCTTTCTCCTTTCCTGTATATAATATTACATGTTAGCGAGTAATCTTTCATAAAAAAAATAGAACTTAATATTATAGGTAACATTTACTTTTGTATCTCTTGTTTTTGCCCAGTACCCTATTAACCTTGCATTGGATATTTCTTTTGGCAGCATCTTCGTAGGATCCTTCACATTTCGCTCTTTACTCGATGTCTTCTTCTTCTTTAATTTTGACTTTTCCGGATGGTTCGTCCACTCATAACGGCTTCAACATTGATTTTAAGTTTATTAAATGCCTCCAACACTAGCTTCTCGGCAAGTTCATAGTCTCGTGTTCTCGTGCTGATCTGGTATGCAAATTTATGAATGTGATTTAGATAGATGAGTGCACTTGCAGAATTTGGCAACATTTTTGACACCTTACGATTTGTATAACCATAACTGTTATATATGTCCCTTTTAGAATTAGTAGTTCACCGAAGTAATATATATTTATCAGGGATTTTTGTAATATTTTTGTGCTGAAGAACCCTTAAAGCGTGAGCACATAATAAACCCATCATTTTAATTTTTTTACAACTACAGGTAATATCATAATTACCTCTGTCCAATTTAACAATCCAGGGTCAGGCTTTGTCCTTATTATCGAGAGTTCAAATATGAAATTTTGAATCCATAGTAGTGGGCACTCCATAGCAAGCCTACACAAACCACGTAGAAACTTGCTTTAAACATTGAATATAACTTCCTTGTGTAAAGTGTAGCAACCTGTCTCAACACGGGATTACTTTTAACGGTGGGAGAAATTACAGACTGATGGCATTTAAATTCTTCATCTGTTTCATTTCTTCTCCAATCCTTGATGACATTTTCAAGACCCAAAAAACATTCGGTCAGGGTGCTTGTTGCCTTGGAGACATCATGACAAATCTTATTCGTGGACTCACTTCGTTGCGTTGATAGGATCCTGACCAAAGAAAAATATGTTGAGATTTTCATACCTATTTTATACTATTTTTGATGATATTGCACTTTAGAGAAAGGTATTTTTGATGTTTTGTTGCAAGAATGATGAATTATGGTCATTGGAGCAAAAAGATGCAAAAAGAAGCGAATTTGGAGCGAAAAGGACCAAAATGTGAAGATTTGAACTAGGCCGCCGACTGCGAGATTTTCCCAAGACTACAGGACAAAAATTATCTAGAAGCCAGCCGACGGCGCCCTCGAGGCCGCCAACGGCGAGATCGACGGCTATGCCTACTCAAGCTTTGGATGAGGCCAAATTTTGAAGGGATGCTTAGGCAACTCTTGGAAAAGCTCATCTACAACTTTAAAAGAACATTTTGGCCAAAAATGGAAAGGAGAGGAGGTAGTATAGGAAGTCTAAAGTGTGGTAGAGGCCTTGAAGGTTACCATTAGAGTGTAACAATTGTGAGGAATTCTTTAAAATTGTAAGAGTGGAGATAAAGTGAGAGATTTCTTCCTCCTTGCTACTTTGAAGAGGAATTCTGTGTGCTGTAAAGAAAGGAAGAGATTCAGAGGAACTTCAACGAGTCTTCTTGGGGAGAAATTAGAAATAAGTTATTTACTTGTTGTAGTTTGTATGACTTTGATTTTATATATGAATTCTGAGTTTTATTGTGTTTTCTTCATGAGTTCTGAGTAGTTTTCTCTGTATTTCTCCTTGTCTCGAGATTTGTGAAATGGTAATTTGAAGTGGTGAAGCCATGAAAATGTTTAAGAAATTGTGATGATCTTTTCACTTCGATCTTAATTTACTTTCAATCTGGCCAATTGATTTGTTAAAATATGTTGAGTTTTACAACTAAAGTGAAAATTACATCCAAGATTCAGGGAGGTCAAAGCCCTTGGAAGTTGGGTGCAAATAAATAGGGAAATATTATTATCGGGCGAAGAATTGGAGATTTTAGAGTGACAGACTAAAATCCCCAATTCGGTCTTATCGTTTGGGTGCTGATGTGTAGATGTTAGCCCTCAGGTGAGGGGAACGTGGGAGCTCCGAAGTGAGAGCCGGTATCATCTCAGCCTAGTCGCAGAATCATTAACCAAGCATAGGATTAGTCAATGTTATTTATGCCTTGACCAAAGGGTAAAGAATATGTATGCACCTATTTGACACAATATAAATTGAACTAATTCATTTTATCCATTCACTATAATTTCTTGACAAGGAGAAGGATATTTTCTTATATATTAAATATCACAATTACACCCTACTTTCTATTATTAGTTACTTCTTAGTTATTAAAATTATCTATTTATTTTAATCGCCTATTAGTGACAGATAAGCATATTGAACGTCATTGTTGTGATTATATTCTTGCTTTTCTAAAGTCTTAGTCCATAATTCTAAACAATTCCCTGTTGGATCGATATCTAGGACTCCATTAGAGCCCTATATTACTTGAACGATACGTATACTTGTGTTGACAAATTCGACTTTAACATTATTGAATATTATAATTATGCATCTTAACCAAATCAGACACATCTATATAGTCGTGATCAAGTCTTTGGACACAGTTGCTGAAAATTAAATCTTCTAGTAGCGTCATCAAATTCTTGTATTTGTCGATTACAAAAAAAAGTCGGTCAAGTTTTTAGCGCCATTGCCGGAGAGTGATTGAGTGAGTGAGTAAAATCACGATCATAGTAACAGACAATTTAGGATTATTAGAAAATTTTTACTTAAATTGCAACTTTTTTTTATATTTATATTTATGTTAATTATATTACTGAGTACTGATTTCAAATTGTATGCGTAAATTTGGACCTGAAAATCTTATACCCTACGATTCGGAATTAGAACGCACTGTTAGAAGGATCAAAAAATTAAGAAGAGAACCTAGAAATTTTGATATAATGGAAAACAACCTGAACAATCACGGAATAAAAAATGAGCACCAACCTAGACCCTTAAGAGATTATGCAAATCCTACAGCATATGAGATTCACTTATCTATCCAAAATCCTGATGTAGCTACTAATTCATTTGAGCTTAAACCTGATATTATCCAAATAGTACAAAACAATCAATTTGGAGGTACACTAAATGAAGATCCTAATTTACATCTCGCTAGTTTTTTAAAACTATGTGCTACTTTTAAATATGACAGAGTCCCAAACGATGTTGTTAGACTTAGAATTTTTCCTTTTTCACTGAGGGATAAGGCTAAGATGTGGTTAAATCCTTTAGCACCTGGATCTATTAGAACTTGAGAACTTTCACAGAAATTTCTATCTAAATATTTCCCTCCATCCAAAACTGCTAAATTAAGAAATGACATAAAATCGTTTTTTCAGATTGATGGAGAGTCAATATATGAAGCTTGGGAGAGATTTAAAGATCTTCTTAGGAAGTGCCCTCATCATTCGTTACCAGATTGGTTAATAATTCAAACTTTTTATATTGGATTAGTGGGATCTCTTAGATTGATTATAGATGCTGCGGCTGGTGGTTCTCTAATGTCAAAACTTTTTGATGAGGCTTATTCGTTAATATAAGAGATGGCTACCAACAATTTTCAATGGCCCTCTGAGCGGGTAAATCCTAAGAGAGTAGCTAGTATCCATGATTCTGATGCAATATCTATGTTAGCTTCGCAGATTGCTGCAATATCAAAGAAATTAGATCATTATGGGATGAATTATTCTTCAACACCTCCTATGATGGAAGAAAATTCATCTGGGCAATTTGTGGATGTTCAACCTTCATATGAGACCTTAAATGCTATTAATAGACCCAACAACCCATATTCAAACTATTATAACCCAGGTTGGAAGAATCATCCAAATTTTAATTGGAATAACAATTTCTCTACAAATCAACAATGGGCAAACAACCTAGTGAACCCATTAGGAAATTCATCCAACCAGGGAAATGTTAACTATAGACCTTCTTATCCTCCAATATTTAACGGTAATACTCAATTTAAGGAGAAGAATTTATCTATGGAAGAGCTGATATTAAACACGGGTCAACAATTACAAATTGAAGGAAATCAATTGTAAATTTAAGGAAATCAATTACAATATTAAGGAACTGCTATCAAGAATATAAAAAACCAATTAGGGCATATCGCTACTGCGCTTAGTAACCGAACATTAGGAACTATTCCGAGTACTGTGGAACCAAATACTTAAGATCAAGGAAAAGGACAAATCAAGGTGATTCAATTACGAAGTGGGAAGGAATTAGAGACAAGAGTGCAAAATGAAATAGAAACTGAAAAAGAGAAAGTGGATACCAAAAAAGAAAAGGATCCTGAGTACCCAAATTTAGAGTATTCATTTACACCAATGAAAATTACTGTGGAGAGACCTCCACCATTGTTTCCTCAAAGGTTGAAACAACACAAACAAAATAAACAATTTTTTAATTTTTTAGAAATTCTTAAGAAGTTAACGGTGAACATTCCCTTTGTAGAAGCTTTAGAGTAGATGTCCAATTATGTGAAATTTATGAAAGATATTCTGAACAAGAAAAGGAAGTTCACGGACAACGAAACCGTTGCACTTAGCGAAGAGTGCAGTGCAATTATTCAGAAAAAGCTTCCTAAAAAATTAAAATATCCTGGTAGAGTCACTATACCGTGTGTTATCGATGAAAAATTTTATGGAAGAGCTTTATGTGACTTGGGAGCCAGCAGTAATCTTATGCCTCTATCAATTTTCAAAAGATGAGGATTGTGATAAGTCTCACCTACTTCTGTAACTCTACAGTTAGCGGATCATTCAGTTACATATCTTAAGGGAGTTATAGAAGATGTGTTAGTAAGAGTGGACAAATTTATCTTTCATGTAGATTTCATTGTTTTAGATATGGAGGAAGATAAAGAAATACCAATCATTTTAGGGAGACCATTTTTAGCTACTGGAAAAGCTATGATAGATGTTCAAAAAGGAGAATTAACTATGAGAGTAAATGATCAAGAAGTAACTTTCAAAATTGTGAAATCTATGAAATACCCTACTGTTGAAAGAGATAATGAGTGTTTTCGCATGGAAATTATTGAACTTCTACTGAACGAACATTTTAAAGAACATTTTGAAGATACAAAGTATGTTGAAATAGAAGAGCATTTTGAAGAACAAATTAAAGAGAATGATCAAATTATTCTGGATAAATTAGAAAATGAAGAATTAGATTATGTTCAGGAAAGATTTGAGATGTTAGATATTACAGAAAATGCTGATAAGAATCTATTTCCATCAATTATAAAACCACCTGAACTTGAGTTGAAAACATTACCTAACCACTTGAAGTATGTGTTTTTGGGAGACTCATCTACATTACCTGTTATTATATCTTCAGAATTAAAAGAACTGCAAGAGCAAAGACTGTTAGACACATTAAAAAGATATAAGAAAGCTTTTGGTTGGACCTTAGCTGATATTAACGGAATTAGTCCTTCAATCTGTATGCACAATATTATATTAGATGAATAATATAAACCAAGAGTTGATCCACAAAGGAGATTGAATCCGATAATGAAAGAAGTAGTTAAAAAAGGAAATTTTGAAATGGTTAGACACTGGAATTATATATCCTATTTCAGATTATGCGTGGGTAAGTCCTATTCATTGTGTTCCTAAGAAAGGAGGAGTGACTGTTGAAACAAAAAAAATAATGAATTAATACCTATCAGATAAGTTATTCGGTCCCGTATTTGCATTAATTATAGAAAATTAAACACTGTCACCAGGAAAGATCACTTCCCTTTACCCTTTTTAGATCAAATAGTGGATAGACTTGTTGGGCACAAATATTTTTGCTTTTTAGATGGATATACCAGTTACCATCAAATTCCTATTGCTCCTGAAGATCAAGAAAAAGATAATATTTACTAGTCCTTTTGGAAATTTTTCTTTTAGAAGAACGTCTTTCGGATTATGTAATGCACCTGTAACATTTCAGAGATGTATGATGTCCATATTTAGTAAGTTAATTGAGGATGGATTGAAAGTATTTATGGATGATTTCTCTGTATTTGGAACATCATTTGACGCATGCTTAAATTACCTTGAAAAAAATTTGGTGTTATGCGAAAGAACTAATTTAGTTCTAAATTAGGAGAAATGTCAATTTATGGTTGCAGGAGGAATTGTGTTAGGGCATAAAATTTTGGAACATGGTATGGAAGCAGACCTTGCAAAAATTCAAGTCATATCTAAACTAACACCTCCTACTAATGTGAGAGAAGTTAGGAGTTTTCTTGGATATGTTGGTTTTTACAGGCGTTTTATTAAAGATTTCTCAAAAGTTACTAAACCTCTATGCCAATTTTTAGAAAAGGACAAGAAATTTGAAGTTACTAAAAACTGTTTAAATGCCTTTGAGTTATTAAAAGAAAAATTAATCACAACCCCTATTAAAGTTTCACCTAACTGAGAGTAACCATTTGAACTGATGTGTGATGCTAGTGATTATGCTATTGGAGCGGTTCTTGAACAAAGGTACGAAAAGATTTTTAAAGTGATATACCATGCTAGTAAAACTCTTAATGAAGCACAAATTAACTATACTGTTACTGAAAAAGAGTTACTGTTAATTGTATATGCTTTAGATAAAATTAGATCTTATTTAATTGGAGCTAAATGTATTGTGCATACTGATCACTCTGCTATTAAATATCTAATGCAAAAGAAGAATGCTAAACCAAGGTTGATTAGATGGATAATATTGATGCAAGAATTTGATCTTGTGGTTATTGATAGAAAGGGAACTAATAATCAAATTGTTGATCATTTGTCAAGATTAGAAAACCATGAATTATCTAACACCGATAATGAAATTATAGATAGTTTCCCTGATGAACAACTTTATAATATTAATGAGTGGAAAATACCATGGTATGCTGATATTGTTAATGATATTGTAAGTGATATTTGCCACCTATGCTGACATTGCAACAACAAAGAAAATTTATTCATGATGCAAAAGCGTATTTTTGAGATGAGCCTTATTTATATAAACAATGTAAGGATCTTATTATGAGAAGATGTCTACCTTATGAAGAAACTGAGCTGATCATTTAGAAATGTCATGGTTCTGAATTTAGAGGACATTTTGGGATTGATAAAACTGCTTATAAAATTTTACAAGCTGGATTTTATTGGTCTACCATATTTAGAGATGTTTATGGATATATAAAAACTTGTGATCGATGTCAACGAGTAGGCAATATATCTAGAAGAAATGAAATGCCTCTAAATTTCATATTGGAAGTTGAGATCTTTGACGCTTGGGGATTAGATTTTATGGCACCATTTATTCCTTCATTTGGGAACTTATATATATCAATTGCAGTGGACTACATTTCTAAGTGGATTGAAGCTTAAGCTTTACCTTGTTGTGATGCTAAAAGTGTTTCAAGATTTTTAATGAAAAATATTTTCACTAGATACGGAATGCCTAGAATGATTATCACTGACGGAGGATCTCATTTTAGGAATAAATATATTCAGAGATTGGCAAAAAAAATTTAATATTATTCATAGAATCTCTACTGTCTATCATCCTTAAACCAGTGGGTTAGCTAAAGTTTCTAATAGAGAGATTAAACAAATACTTGAAAAGACTGTAAACCCTAGTAGAATAGATTGGTCCACTAGATCGGATACTGTATTATTGGCTTACAGAACTGTTTATAAAACTCTTATTGGAATGACTCATTACAGACTTATTTTTGGAAAGACTTGCCACTTACCAGTAGAAGTGAAGCATAAAGCATATTGGGCGATTAAAGAATTCAATTATATTTTTAAAGATGCTGGTAAGAAGAGATTGTTAGAATTAAATGAATTGGAAGAATTAAGAAATGAGTCTTATGATAACGACATAATTTATAAAGAAAAATTAAAGTTATGCATGATTGGAAGATTAACCAAAAGCACTTGGAACCAGGACAAGAAGTTTTACTTTACAACACTAGGTTGAAATTATTTCCTGGGAAATTGAAGTCTCGTTGGTTAGGGCCATTTAATGTGAGTCAAGTTTATACTTACGGAGTTGTTGGAATTGAAGATCAGAAAATTGGAAATAGATTTAAAGTCAATGGACATAGATTAAAATCATATTATGAGGGTAAAAGACCAAATTTTAAAGAGGTTTTAATGATCAGTCAACCTGAATGACACCTGAATAGGTCGGGCTGACGACGTTAAACAAAGCGCTTTATGGGAGGCAACCCATATTTATCTTTACTTTATTCACGATTATAGCAGTTTTTATTTGAAATTATCGCTAGTTTTTGGTAGTATTAAGCTCTACTATTCTTATTTATCTTTGAAACATCTTAAAAATTGGATCCATGAAGAAAAGTTGGAACGCATTCAGACTAGAGCGAAACTGTGAAAATTTTACTTTGGGCGCCAACGGCGGGTTTTTCCCGAGAGTCCAGACAAAATTAATACAGAAGCGCGCAGACGGCACCCTCGAGGCCGCCGACGGCGAGACCGGTAAGATGACGGTTTCTTGTGTTCGAGTGACGGTTTTTGATGGTTTTTGGGCGAGAACAGTCTTTTTAAACTCAAAAATCCAAATTCTAATCATATTTTCCCTCCAAAAATGAAGTGAAACTCTACCAATTTCATTCCTATGGAATTAAGGGTTGAACTGGTGGAGTCGATGGCGCCGTCGGTGCCCTAGTACAATTCTCCACATTTTGGTCCTTTTTGCTCCAAATTCGCTCCTTTTTTCATCTTTTTGCTCTATTGATCTTAATTCGTCATTCCTGCAACAAAACATCAAAAATACCTTTCTTTAAAGTGTAATATCATTAAAAACAGTATAAAAGAGGTACGAAAATCTCAACATATTTTACTTTGGTCAAATGCCACCTCTAAGGCGTGTACTATTTCATTTCTTCTACTATGTTACCGACCTATCACCATAGTGAGGTAATTAGAGATAGAGCTATTCTGAATTTTTATAGTCAGAATAATAGAACTATAAATGTGGGGAGAATATTCTTAAGAATATATTGACTACAACGAGGAGTGAGACTAGTGGAGGTCTAGGACACCCTGGACTTATTTATGCAATTTGCAAACTTTATGGAGTAGAATTTGGAGATGAAGAATGGGTTTATCCTATGAAACCCATTAGTAAGGCTAATCTAAATACTTATCATTAAAAACAATATAAAAGAGGTATGAAAATCTCAACATATTTTACTTTGGTCAAATGCCACCTCTAAGGCGTGATACTATTTCATTTCTTCTACTCTGTTACCGACCTATCACCATAGTGAGGTAATTAGAGATAGAGTTATTCTGAATTTTTGTAGTCAGAATAATAGAACTATAAATGTGGGGAGAATAATTCTTAAGAATATATTGACTACAACGAGGAGTGAGACTAGTGGAGGTCTAGGACACCCTGGACTTATTTATGCAATTTGCAAACTTTCTGGAGTAGAATTTGGAGATGAAGAATGGGTTTATCCTATGAAACCCATTAGTAAGGCTAATCTAAAGACTTATGAA